>BQNB010067995.1:17261-33997 GCA_026074375.1 Tanacetum coccineum | reverse complement strand
AGATAAACAAACCAAACATTATATCTTCATAAACATGGCTGATACCTAAAGGTATCAGCCGATAGTCATTGTAAAAATACACATGGTTTGATATATGAACGATTAAAGTAAAGAAACCTCGATCTAATGCGTATTCGGTTGCGCGAATATTACAAGAGTTTTCCTATGATCTTGAGGCTCTTTTCTGACCTTCTAGGCTCTTATGATCGTCTCTTGGTCGACTTGGTGGTTTAGGGATTCACTTGCATACCTAAAACTAAGTTTTAGATCGTCTATTTATATAGTCTGGTAGTCGGTTATATACGCTGTATCTATCCATGTGGGATACAGCGTATTGGGCTTTCTTGGAGTAAGGACCACGTTTGATATCTTCCAGAATATTATATTGATTCCATATCTTGAATACGGCGTATTGAGTCTTCTAGATACGGCGTATTGCTCTTTAATATTCTGTGGTCTTTGGTGAGTGCAGGCACGGATACGCCGTATCTTCTTGATAGATATGGCGTATTGGTCTTCAGAATAGTAATCTTCAAAATATTTTCATTTAAGCTCCAGAATGCGCACCTTTTGCTATGTTTCACCAATTACTCCATAATTACTGCAATTCTCAAATATAAACGATTAAGTAACAATTCTTTGCAATAACTATACAAAATGGGTTAATATCGTGGGATAAACGATGCTATAAAATAGACGTTATTTGATGTCATCACTTACGCATATCTTTTAATTCTTATTTTAAGCTCTGAAATTGAGAATCTATTTTTATAGTTAGAGCTTCCAATTTTTCCATTAATCAAGAATTATCATTATTACTATCACTTCTATCGACGAAGGAAATAGATTTTCGATGATGTTCGTTTTTAGATTTAATGGGCCAATCATGCTCGAAAAGGACTTTATCCGCGAGAAATCGAGTTAATCCTAACGATTGGATCCGTTGTGTTTTGTTCATTCTAGTTGTTGAGAGGCATATTGTTGGGATCAGTATTTATTCAGACACGGTGAGACGGGTGTGTGTGAGGTTGCTCGTATGATTGCTCGTAAGTTTACGATGGGTATTGGTTATGACCGTATGGTTGCCCTGGGTATGTGGTTTCACCGTATGGTTGCCCTGGGTATTGGTTATAACTTGGTAAAAAAATTTTTGATGGTACCAGTTGATTTGAAATTGTAGAAAGTAATGGGATCGGGTATTTGTTGGAAATTGTTGATCACGCTCGATACGTATGTTTACGAGCGGTCGGGGACCAAATGTTTTTTTTGATCGTTACGTTGTGGCCCACTTTTATTGCATCGGCTACAATGTATACTCTTGGTCTAACCTTGAGAATAGTATCGGTTTGTTTTTTTAGGACGATCGGGTTGTGGGTTGTCATTCAAGGAGGAATATCAGGAATGTATATGGCTCAGAAATTCCCATTCTTGCATATTTCCAACAAAATGAATTGATTCGCTTTAACGGGTCCTTGATATTTGTCTTTTTAAACCAATCTTCTATGAATTGCACATAATCCGTCAAACCCAAAAACCTTGTTATAGCTATAACGTGACCATAAGTTATCCCAGAAAGCTGCCATTTGCGACATTCACATGAACCAGTTATAATGTTGACTTCACGGTTATATCGACCCTTTGTCCAAAATTGGTTATAGATACTGAATTAATGTCCGTTAACTAATCATGCGAGCGCTTTTTAGTTTTCTTTATGCACTTGTCCGCTACCCAAATTGTTATTTCATACTTCATATTTGCTACATGAATAAATAAACAAAAAATTAATTGGCATTATTTAATATTAAAAAAAACATTGATGTAATAATTTTGTCTTCAATGAGAACTACCTGCAAATTCTCGACGTTTACAAGTACCAGTACTTGCACCATTGATGTTAGGTCTCGCGTCAGCAGTGTGATTGGTAGCTTTCTTTTTTACTATATTGAATTATCAGAGTCTCACTATTCGATGTCATTTAATGTGTAACAAAGTACTGGGCAAATGCGCTCTTGACCATCTTTGTGGACCAGCTTCACATGAGCTTGTGTATTGCATCAGGTGAACAGCCTGGAGTATGTTCATGTTGCTTGTAAATTCTTCTGGTGTATTCGCCTTGCATATTTTCCAGTATAGACCTTTCGTTTTTTTCTTTTTTAAAGATTTGTTCATCATTTTGTTGACGACAACCATTTACACCATGATAAAGGCTTCTAAGGTGAATTACATTGCGTTTCTGACAATAGGCTTATAGCTGGATGCCTATCATGATTGAAAAGAATAAATTGGGTTATCATCTATGCATTCTTTATGTGACGGAAATCCACCATGGGTCACCAACATAGACAGGTTTTTTCCCTGTTGTATATACCAAAATAGGCCAATTGGTTGTTTCCATCCTTACCATCAGATAACTAATTTTGTACCTTGTATTGGACCCTTTTAAATGGGCCGCATCGATTATAAGCAAAGGACGTAGATGATTCACGGACGTACGAATCTGAAATAAAACATTGTAAATATAGTATAGTAATTTACTATCATTTATTTATTCAAAAAAGATGAGCATGACTTACCGAAGCAACAAGGGCAATGAATAACATCTCGAAAACTCCTTATTTGTTTGGTTTAGATTTGTCGTGACTGTCCCTCTGTTGTTCTTTTCTAGATTGTGACAATTAAATACGGTAGGCATTTCAAAAGGTTCTCATATGGTGAAATCATTATCTGTTTGTAAACCCTTATTCTTTTCCTTTCATTGTTTGTGGAAGATATATTTATTTTATATTTGAAAAAAATTTCTTGTTGTATATCTTTTCCTTTTAAAACACGCCTATTATCTTGTAACTTAGGAGTGAGAATGTGACCAATTATATTTATGTTTGCATTTCTATGGTTAGGATATGTTTGAGTTTTGGGACACGTGTGAACATCATTCATCCTTGTAATTTGAAACTTATTTGTATTCCCCCAACGTCTAGAACGAATTGACCACACATATTCATTAAAATGATAGCATCTTAATTCATACCTATCCGGATTTGACTTCTTTGATAAAAAATGGTAACCATCTTCTAAAGCTTTCAACCTAACAACCAAGTCTAAAGCTTCCTTATTGTCAAAAGTATTACCAATTTAAACTTTTGAATCTTTATTATAATGCTTGTAAATCTTTGGTATGAGTTGTATAGGGGGTGTTTCTGGAATATCAGGCTTAAATGACACGAATTTCTTCCATTTATGGTAAACGGGTTGTGGATTCTCATCTACACCATCAAAACAATCATTTTGTTTATTTTCATTTTTGTCGTATGATCCGAACGCAAATGATGATCCTGGTTTTGTGAAATTGGGCTCATTTTTATAACCAGATTCATTCTTTTGATAATCATTAGATTCAAAATTTAGAGATGGACCATCATTGAAAAAAGACGTATTAGTATCATTATTATTAAAATATGATGTGTTTACGTCTTCATCAGATGGCCTGATATTTTCGAACTGGTGAAGGGGTTCTAAAAAAGTGGAAACATTGTTTTTTATGGTTTTGACAACATTACAAATGTGATATATCATCACTGGAACTACAAGCACATTCAACAAAAAAATTCACCTCATCATCGTCTGTGATATGCAGAAGACTGTCAAATGAAGGGAGCTTAACCGATAAATATAATTCGGTAATTTGCTTCCAAATTGAATTTTCTTCTTCTTCATGAATCTAACATTGAGTATGAAATATCTTCATACCAGATGACACCTCGCTTTGTTTCAATTAAAATGTATTATTCATTTGGATTTTTTTTTTTACATTTTGATTCCATTGTTATGTAGATAGAGTTTAAGAATGTTTTCATTTTAATTTATGGACATGTTATATATAGTAACTCAATTTTTATAATCATAGAGGTCATGGACTTGTCAACTCATTGTCATTATAAAACAACAAAACTTGTCATAAGTCGCGTAAAATATTACTTGATCTATTTGAAGTCATGGGACTTGTCAACTCATCGTCATCATTAAATTACAAACAAAAACTTGGATATGTCGCGTTATAATATTACGTGATCTATTTGAGGTCATGGACTTGTCAACTCATTGTCATTATAAAACAACAAAACTTGTCATAAGTCGCTTAAAATATTACATGATCTATTAGAGGTCATGGACTTGTCAACTCATTGTCTTTATAAACAACCAATAATTGTCAGATAGTCGCTTATAATATTACGTGATCTATTGAGGTCTTGATTTATAAACTCAGTGGTCATTATATAACAACAAAACTTGTCATAAGTCGCTTAAAATATTACGTGATCTATTAGAGGTCATAGACTTGTCAACTCATTGTCATTACGTGATCAAATTACTTTCAACTATATTATTACTCTATTTATACACACTCAAGTAGCATACATCTTATTTAAAATCTTCCACTAATATATTTTAAAAATTTAAAAAATGTCAGGATCAAAACATACCTTGGACCTTCAAATGGATATCTGGATGTATCGACTTTCCTGTGAGGTCTTTACTTTAATTTCAGACTGTGTCAAAGAAATGGAAGTCTTCCATAGACTGTTCAAACTTCATTTGTAATTACGGTTTTCGTAAGACATACCCGTTGTTTTAATTTAACCTATAAGCAAGGTACTGAAGGTTTATGTTTCCGTAAAGGGGGAATTGATTTAATTTATCTTTACACCTCGAGTTTAAAAATTTATAATCTTTTCCATCTTACACCAATTGCTACATCCAAAGGTGTATGGTGTTTTTCATATGGCAAAAATCCAATGCTTTTTCTTTGGAACCCATCAATAAAAAAATTTGTAGGTACATTAGTCCCCAATTACACCCTTAAACCTGATTCACCAAAATTGGTATTTGGTTTTGGTGTCCGTCTTGACACTCTAGATCTAACCCTTTTGAAGATAAATTACCCGTTTTACGGTCAAGGACCATGGTATGTGTCAGTGTTTACATTGAGCTCGAGAAGTTGGTTCATCTGAGAATTAGCTAATTTCGTACGTGGGAAATCAATCAGAATAAAACGGACCAGATCAAGTAGTTGTTGGTGCGTAAAATATTATGGATTGTTTCTGAAAGGTTTGCTAGTGAAGATGGTCTATTTCGTACAAATTTACATGTAGTTTTCATTGATTTGATTACTCAATAATTTAACGTAGTAGGACAATCCTAAATGATACGAGTTGGGAAGTTTTCACCTCCTATACTATATTTTCTAGCTAGGAAAACTTTCTTAATTTCTGGATGTTTCTGTTTTGGTGACTTCCAATTTATTTATGCCTTGCGATGGCGTTAGAAGTTGATGGTGGTTATTTTTTATCGTTATTAATTGATATTCACCATTCCATACCTAGCAAATCATAATTTAAAATTACTTAGATTTAGTAAGGATGAGGAACTAATAGCTGAAGCTAATAGCATGCAACACATACGTCACTCACTACAAGTGTTCAGTCCAACCTTTCAGAACTTTCAAAACATTTGTGTTAATAGCAAGCCATGGTTGATTTTTCATTGGAACCCATACAAAGATGCACTAATTCTTCTTACTGAAAAATAAACGAAAAAAATAAAAAAACAAAATTTGGGTATATAACTTTTTAATAAAAAATATATTTAGTTGTGTTTTAATGTTTTTATTCTATGACTTTCATGTTATTACCCTATGAGTCTTTGTATATTTTTAGTACAAAGTTATTACATGTTTACTAGTGTGTTAACGAGTTTTTATTTGTTGATCCTATTTGTATAAGATCTTGCTTAAGCTTTGTATATGGGCTAAGTTGTAGTGAATAAATTCCAATACAAACTATGATAGTAACTTTGATTGTGAATATCAAGACCTATGACGATATCTGTTAATGATACTAAGAAGTATTTCAACTGAACAGTAATGAATAAGATCATAACATTACAGGTTACCAAACTTTCAGCATTTTTAAATATACGTACACTCTTAATAGTGTTAGGGTTTATAAATCATTTAGCTATATAATGATTTTCAACATTACAAAAACGATTTCTTGATTGCTAATTCGATACCCTGGTCCTCCTTTTATAACATGAAGGAGTCTTTTAGGTGGTTTACTTATTGATTCCTTAGGTATCATGATTTCTAATCTATTGAGTAACTTATTCGTATCTGTTTATTTTATTCTCTCTCAGTTGCCTCTCTCCGACAGTGGGGGTGGGGGTGTGTGTGGTGGTGAATTGGGATATTTAATTTTGTATAATATGAAATTATATTTTATTGCTTTTTTGTTTCTTTTTATTTTTTTTTTTGTTTTTTTATTTTTTTGTGTTGTTTTGTTTTTTGTTTTTACTTGGGGTTTTTTTGGTTTTTGTTTTAATATTGTGTTTTGTTTTGGTTTGTTTTGTTTTTTTTTTATTTGGGTGTTTTTTTAATTTGGTTTTTGTGTGTCTTTATACATTATGTAGGTCTGGCTGTTTTTTGGGTTTTTTGTGAGTTCCTGGTTGTGGGTTGTTGTTGTATAGTTTATGTGTGGTTTCTGTATAGCTATTTGCTTTCTATTTTGTGTTTTCTGTTTTGTGTGGTATCTATGGATGTGGGTCTGGGTGGAGTGGGGAGGGGGGCAAGCGAGGGGTTGAGGGTGGGGCTTCATCGCGGCGCTGTGGTGATGATGAGAGAGGGGGGGGGGGGGTGGGAGTTGAGGGGCTAGATCTTAAGAGAAGTGTGCACAAAGGATATGCTGTTTGTTTGTTTGTGTAGTTTTTTTGGTTTTTTTGTGTTTGTTTTTTTTTTGAGTGGGATTTGTTTTCTTTTTTTTCTGTTCTTTTTTTTTTGCGGTTGTTGTGTAGATCGGCGTTCGTGTTGGTAGTGGTTGGGTTTTACGTAGTAATTTGGGGGTATTTTCTGCGTTTGTAGCGGTAGTTGCTGTTTGGTTTCTACTGTTGTTTTTTGTGTTTTTTGTTTTTTTTGGTGGTATTTTTGGTTGGTGTCTTTTTTTTTTTTTTGGTTAATAAAAAATAAAATTTTAATGAACTATTAAATAATAAAAGTAAATTTTTATTATATCATTAATATTCAGATTATTATGTATTATGAAAAATAACAAATTTTTCAATTAAAAGGAATATTATAAATTCAAAAATTTTTATTTAATTATTAAATAAATAATTAAATATATAAATCATAAAAAAAAGTAATTAATCTTATATTTTAAAATATTATTCATAAAAAAAAAATATATCAAAAATAAATAAACACAATAAAAATTAAATAATTAAAAATACTTAATTATAAAAAAATTATAAATGTACCAAAGATACGTATAAGTTATTTGATTAGAAGATCATGATAACTTAGGAATATATTGTAAACCAACTAAGACTCCTTGGTGTATAAAAGGAGGACCCAGGGTATAGAATTAGCTATCTAGAAATCGTTTTGTTTTGATATCATTATAGCTTTAAGGTTTTATAACCCTAACACTATTAAGAGTGTTCGTATTATATTAAGGCTGAAAGTTTGGTAAACTGTTTGTTATTGATCTTATTCATTACTGTTTCATTGAAATTCTTCTTAGTATCATTGACTAGATTTCGCATAGTCTTTGATATTCACAATCAAAGTTTCTATCATAGTTGTTTTGGATTTATTCAATACAACTTAGCCTTATACAAGCTAAGCAAGATCTATTCTATTGGGATCAACAAATAGAAACACTTTTAACAAACTAGTAAACATGTAAATACTTGTAATATAAATATACAAAGACTAATAGGGTAATAACATAAAAGTCATAGAATAATAACATTAAAGACACAACTTAATATATTAGTTCATTGTTTCGTTCAGTAAGAAGAATTAGTGCTTCTTTGTATGGGTCAATGAAAAATGAACCATGGCTTGCTTTAACACAAATGTTTTGAAAGTTCTGAAAGGTTGGACTGAACACTTGTAGTGAGTGACGTATGTGTTGCATGCTATTAGCTTCAGCTATTGGTTCCTCCTCCTTACTAAATCCAAGTAATTTTAAATTATGATTTGCTGGGTATGGAATGATGAATAGCAATTTATACGATAAAACATAACCACCATCAACTTTTAACGCCCATGCATAAATAATTCGGAAGTCACCAAAACTGAAACTTCTAGAAATTATGAGAGAGTTTCCTAGCTGGAAAATATAGTATGGAGGTGAAAACTTCCCAACTAGTATCTCTTGAGGAATGTCTATACTTAAAATTTCAGTGAGTAATCAAAATCAAATGAAAAACTAGCATGTAAAATTCTTGTACGGAAATACCAACATCACTAGCAAACCTTCAGAATCAATCCAGAATTAATTTTCCACCAACAACTACTTGATCTGGCCGTTTTATTCTGATGGATTCACGTAGCAAATAGTAATTCTCAAGATTAAACATTCTCGAGCTCAATGTAAACACTGACACATACCATGGTCCTTGACCGTAAAACGGGTAATTTATCTTCAAAAGGGTTAGATCTAGAGTGTCAA
Source organism: Tanacetum coccineum (assembly GCA_026074375.1). Lineage (NCBI taxonomy): Eukaryota > Viridiplantae > Streptophyta > Magnoliopsida > Asterales > Asteraceae > Tanacetum > Tanacetum coccineum. Next base: position 25,487 of record BQNB010067995.1, on the reverse strand, counting down.
GACGGACACCAAAACCAAATACCAATTTTGGTGAATCAGGCGTTAATGGGTGTAATTGGGGCTAATTTACCTACAAATTTTTTTAATTGATGGGTTTCCAAAGGAAAAGCATTGGATTTTGCCATTTGAAAACACCATCTACTTTGGATGTAGCTATTGGTCAAGATGGAAAAGATTTTTAAATTTGAATCTAGATGTGTAAAGGATAAATTACATCTACGGAATACATAAAACCTTCAGTACCTTGCTTATAGGTTAAATTAAAACAACAGGTATGTCTCACGAAAACCGTAATTACAAATGAAGTTTGAACAGTCTATGGAAGACTTCCATTTCTTTGACACGGTCTGAAATTAAAGTAAAGACCTCACAGGAAGTCGATTCATGATAGCCATTTGAAGGTCAAAGGGTATGTTGTCTGACATTTTTAAAATTTTTAAGGAATATATTAGTGGAAGATTTTAAATAAGATGTATGCTACTTGAGTGTGTATAAATAGAGTAATAATATAGTTGAAAGTCATTGATCTCGTTAATTGGGGACAATGAGTTGACAAGTCTATGACCTCTAATAGATCACGTAATATTTTAAGCGACTTATGACAAGTTTTGTTGTTATATAATGACAATGAGTTGAGAAGTTCATGACCTCTAATAGATCACGTAATATTTTAAGCGACTTATGACAAGTTTTGTTGTTTTATAAAGACAATGAGTTGACAAGTCCATGACCTCTAATAGATCATGTAATATTTTAAGCGACTTATGACAAGTTTTGTGTTTTATATTGACATGAGGTTGACAGTCCATGACCTCAAATAGATCACGTAATATTTTACGCGACTTATGACAAGTTTTGTTGTTTTATGATGACGATGAGTTGACAAGTCCATGACTTCTAATAGATCATGTAATATTTTACGCGACTTATGACAAGTTTTGTTGTTTTATAATGACAATGAGTTGACAAGTCCATGACCTCTATGATTATAAAAATTGAGTTACTATATATAACATGTCCATAAATTAAAATGAAAACATTCTTAACTCTATCTTACATACAAATGGATTCAAATGTAAAAAAAATCAAATGTATAATACATTTTATTGAAACAAAGCGAGGTGTCATTATGTATGAAGATATGTCATACTCAATGTTAGATGAAATGATGAAGAAGAAATTCAATTTGGAAGCAAATGACCGATTATATTTATCGGTTAAGATCCTTCTTTGACAGTCTTTGCTTATAACAGGACGTGTTGTGTTGAATTTTTTTGTTGTATGTGCTTAGTAGTTAAGTGTTGATTATAGAAATTTCGTATGTTGGTCTAACAATAAAAAAACAAAAATGCTTTTCAATTTTTTTAGACCGTCACCTGTCGATATATCTATCATGTCCATTGATGAAGACGTAAACACATCTTTATTTTAATTATAATGATACTAATTCGTCTTTTTTCAATGGATGGGTCCATCTCTAAATTTTGAATCTTTATGATATAAAGACTGAATCTGGTTATAAAATAGAGCCCAATTTCACCTAAAACCAGGTATCATCATTTGCGTTCGGAATCATACGACAAAAAATGAAAATAAACCAAAATGATTGTTATGATGGTTGTAGATGAGAAATCACAACCCGTTTTTTACCATAATATGGAAGAAGTTCTATTGTCATTTAAAGTCCTGACAAATTCCTGAAACACATTTACAACGCCAAACCTATGATTTCAGCAATTCTCTAAAGATTTCAAAAGTTTAAATTGGGAATATTTTGACAATAAGGAAGCTTTAGACCTGGCTGTTAGGTGAAATGCTTTCGTTAGTAGATGGTTTACCATTTTTTTTTATCATAAGAAGTCAAATCCGGGATAGGTATGACATTAGGATGCTATCATTTTAAGCATATGTAGTGGTCAAGCTGTTCTAGAAGTTGGGGGGGGAATACAATAAGTTTCAAATTTACAAGGTATGAATGATGTTTTCCACGATTGTCCCAAAAAACTCATACATTTCCTAAAACCCCACATTGAACATGCAATCATAAAATATAATTGGTACATTCTCATCTCCTAGTTACAGATAAATAGGCGTGTTTTAAAAGGAAAAGGATATACAAACAAGATATTTTGTACAGAATATAAAATAAATATTTTCTTACCATAAAACAAACATGAAGACGGAAAAGGAATTGGGTTATAACAACAGGATATGGGTGGTTCACCATATGGAGTCCTTTGTAAATGACTAACCGTTTTATTGTCACAATCTAGAATGGAAAAGAAAAAAATTGTAGGGGACTTTCAACAAGTATCAAAAACTAACAATAAGGAGGTTTTCGAGATGGTTAATTCATTGCCCTAGTTGCTTCAGGTAAGTCATGATTCATCTTTTTTGATTATATAAATGATAGTATAATTACTATACTATATTTACATTGTGTTATTTCAGGATTTGTACGTCTGTGAATCATATCAGGACTTTGCTTATAATGATGCGGCCCATTTAAAGGGTCACAATCCAAGGGTACAAATTTGTTAGCTTGTGAGTATGGATGGAAACAAAACACAAATTGGTGACTATTTTGGTATATACATAAGGGGTTAACCGGTCCTATGTTGGTCATGGTGGATGTCGTACGTAAAGAAATGCATAGATGATAACCCCATTTTGCTTTTCATAATCTGTAGGCTTCATGCTATAGCTTTTGTCAGTACGAATGAATAATGTATTCCTTTTGACTGTCATGGTGTTGTTGTCCGGCATTAATGATGAACAAATTTTAAAAAAGAAAAAAACGACATAGGTTATTACTGGAAAATTTGCAAGGCGAATACACCAGAATAAGTTACAAGCATCATGAACATTTCTCCAGGCTGTTCAAACATGATGCATACAACAAGCTCATTGAAGCTGTGGTCATCATAGATGGTCAAGGGAGCATTGCCCGAGTACTTGTTCCAATTTTATGACATAGAAATAGTGTGGACATTGTTAATGCTATTGTATTATAAAAGAAAAGCTACCAATCAAAATGCTGACCTGAGACCTATCATGCAAATGGTGCAAGACTGGTACTGTAAAAGTCGTGATTTGAAGGGTTGTTCTCTTTGAAGACTATAATTAATTTACTTCCAAATGGTTTTTTTTTTTTATATATTAAATAATCAATTTATTTTTGTTTTTTTATTCATGTAGCTAAATATGAGTATGAAATAACTAATTGGGTAGCGGACAAGGTGCTTAAAAGAAATACTAAAAAAGCGCCGCTATGGATTGTTAATCGACATTTATCTGTATTCAATTTAACCAAGTTTTTGGCATCGGGCGATTATAAACGTGAACGTCAACATTAGTACTGGTTTCCATGTGAATGTCCGCAAATGGCAGCTTTCTGGGATAACTTATGGTCACGTTATAGCTATAACAAGGTTTTTGGGTTTGACGGATTATGTGCAATTCATAGAAGATTGGTTTTAAAAAAGACAAATATCAAGGCACTTATGCGGAATCTATTCATTTTGTTAAAAATATGCAAGAATGGGAATTCCCTAGCCATATAATTCCAGCTATTCCTCCTCGAATGGACAACCCACAACCCGATCGTCCAAAAAATACAAACCGTATACTATCTCAAGGATCGAGGAGCCATAGAGATTATTACTTTGTAGCCGATGCAATAAAGTGGGCCACAGACGTGATCGATGCAAAAAATCATTTGTCCCCGAGCCGCTTGTAAACATACGTAGTCGAGCTGATCAACAATTTCCAACAAATAACCAACCATCTTTCTAGAATTCAAATTAACTGTACCATCACAATTTCCAGAGTTATAACCAATACCCAGGGCAACCATACGGTGAAACCACATACCCAGGGCAACCATACGGTCATAACCAATACCCATCGTAAACTTACGAGCAATCATACGAGCAACTCAACACACACCCGTCTCACGTGTATGAAGAATACGATTCCCAACAATATGCCTCTCAACATCTAGATGATCAAAACACCAACGGTTCAAATAGTTGGTTTAACTCCTTTGGTTTTTAACCATTAGTATGTTTTTATGTATTTTTTATGTTTTCTTGTTAATTTGTAATATATGCTATGTATGTTGTAATATATTTCATTTTCAATGAGACTAAATATATTACCATAACAACCCAACATAAATAATTTAAATGACTATTCTTTAAATGAAGCCTCTAATACACACCTGATTTGCTAACACGTGTTGATGACATCAATGAAGTCTATTTTATAGCATCGTTTATCCCACGATATTAAACCAATTTTGTTTAGTTATTGCAAGAATTGTTCATTATGTTTATATTTGAGAATTGCAGTAATTTTGAGTTATTGGTGTGAAACATAGCAAAAGGCCGCGCATTCTAGTGCTTTAAACGATATTTGAAGATTACTATTCTGAAGGGACCAATTCGCCGTATCCATCTATGAAGATACGGCGTATCCGTATGCCTGCACACCACCTAAGTCCATAGAAGATTAAAGAATCAGTACGTAGTATCCAGAGGACTCAATACTGCCGTTTTCAAGATATGAATCAATATTTATCTGGAAGATATTCAAAACGTTTTGGTCTCTACTAGCCAAGATATTCTTTCAATACGGCCGTATCCAACCCATTGGTATACGAATTTTGAAACTTTTCGTGTTTTTTGAACCGACTTCCAGTCCATATAAATAGAAAACTCAAAATAAAGTTTTAAGTGTGCTAAATTATATTTTCGATACCTAAACCACAAAAGTCAATTTTTAGAGGAGAAAAAGAGCAGAAAAGGTCGAGCAACGTATTCAATTCCATAGGAGACATCGTGTAATTCCATATACTTTAGTAATCATTTAGTTTTTGGTATCATTCGTTAACTCGGTTAGTTTGCCTTGGCTAAATTATTACTCTTGTATTTATTATGACGTTTGAAAGCTAATACCTTTGGGTATTAACCATTATTATGAAGATCTGAATGTTTGGTATTTGTTTATATTGATTTCTTGATTTATCATTGTATGCTTGTTTATGTTTATCAATGTATACTTGTTTACGAGCTTTTGTATGCGACCTATCATTCAACTGGATCTAGCTAAGTAGAACAAGCGGATCTAGAGTCCAGGATAGCTCTCCATATAGTAATTTATAGACCTAGAATAATAGTTACATAAATATTGTCCTTCTAAGTCTGTGTCTTGGTTGGCTTCGGCTTAACTCGTTAATTGGTTATTGCCAATGGTTTATTGATCGTGTTGACTAGCAGGTGACCTAGATAATTCAACAAATAACGTTCTGACTCCATTAGATAGTTGGACAAGTAGACTACTAGTGTATAAATTGCCATTAAGCGGTAAGTGGGTAAAGTCTCTATGAGCTAGGGTTTAACAAGATTACCATTGCTTTAATCCCTAAGATAGATTATAATCAGCAAATAAGGATGCTTTATGCGGATGCTTTAATTGTGACAGAATTAACGTGTCTAGGTCTTAGGATGATGTAACACCTAAGTCTTAAGAATGATATGCCACCTCGAGAGAAGAAATCATTGCACTTAATAAACAAAATAACTTTTCTAATCGGATTAATAATGGTTAATATAGTTTTCTTATATTAGGTTCGACCGCTCTTTTATCTTTTGTTAATTAGCTTGCGTGGGTAACAGTTTCTTGAATTGATTGTAGTCACCAACCAAACCGTGCCAGTCTCTTAGGCTGAAACCCCCCTCTTGCATTAGTTTTAGGTTTAACTTAGATAACTAAAATACTAATAAAATTAGGAATTAACGCTCTCGCTCTCAGTGATCGACACCTTACTTACCAACGAAACTATAACTGACCGGGTACACTGCCCGTTAAAATGTTGTTTTTAGGTATAGTCGACATAAAATAAATAGTAATACCTTAATACATAATAACACCCACACACGACAAATCATGTTTTTGGCGCCGTTGCAGGGGAAGTGAATGTTGTTTAATTCTGGTGTTTATTAGTTTAGTGTTTAGTTTTAGTTTAGATTAGTTTGCATATTTGTGTGCTTGTTTTGTGTGTTTGTTTTCTGCATTGTATATTTTGCATATTGTGTTTGTGTGTTTTTTGATTATTTCAATGTACGATCTTTGTATTTTTTTTTTCGTTAGATAAAATTCAAAACAACCAATACGGCGGTATTTATTTTATTGGATATGAGGTTTTTAAATTTTTTTTCAAACCAATTACAGAGTTATTTGTCTCTCTTCATCCATTACGGCGTATTCAGTTTACTGAATACGAAGTATTAAGATACTTGACAGTTTTTCTTATCATGCGAATTTTATTTCATGGTGTAATTGGACGACCCAACATTCTAGGGGGAGTATTTCAGGATTGAGGTTGATAAACGCGTGTAGGAGTGGGTTAGAGGGGTTGTATATACTGGGGGAAAATGCTACGTATGGTAAGATTTGGGGTATATGTAGTTCGGGCATCGACCTCGATTGTGTTGATATCTGAATTCCAACTATTGTCCTTAATAACGCGTTAATCATCTGTAGTTACGCTCTCATGTGAAACCCACGATAAGTTCTTTAACAATGATGAAATCGACTTTAGGAATATCATTTGATGAATCGACGATGAAGATTGCACGATATTTTGGACAAAAAAATTCATTTTCTTGCCAAAATTAATTTTGTCAACTGATTTAAATACGGATTCATAAAAAATGATGATTGATAAAGTCAATATGCCTTTGTTTCCATCACCCAAGCTTCTTACGGTCAGTTATTTTGATGATTTTGAATTCTTTAAATTATTTTTTTGAGGGGTAAAATTTTGTATTCTAGCCATTGTTTACAATGATACTTCGACGTCTAAATCAGATTTCTTAGCTGACCCACTTTATTACACTCAACATATCGATGATATTTGATTTGATGAATGAGAAGCATCATTGTTCGATTGTGATGAAGTCGGAACAAATTGGTTTTTAACTTTAAGGATCTATTCCTTTTATCGTAATTTTTTCTAATGAATTTAATTAAAATACGGATACGGACAATGATAATGATAAAGTTGATATTGAACACTCTTCGGGGGATTTATCTGTCAAACCATTATCTGATGTAATAATAAATATCAGATATTGGCGCCTATGGCACTTGGGTAAAATAAGCTTTTGGAAACCAAGTCAAGCTTTTGAAAACAAGTCATGATACATCTAATAAAATTTTCAAAACTGAAACTTTTATCAAGAAATTAAATGTTAATATCATGGCTTGGAATTATCTTAACAACGGGATGCTATTAAATCTTAGTAAGAATTTATATGTGCCATTTGGCATCCCGTTCAACCCCAAAATATTTTATAAGAATATGATTAAATTGGGGCAAGTCTAACTTAAATACTTTTCTGTAAAAAAAGTGCTTGTCGGGAGACAACCCAGAATGTATTTTCAATTTTCTTATTAAGTCTGTCTTCCCAGACTTTCTATACGGCGTATCCAAACCCCATGGATATGGCGTATTGACCTTCTGGACGTTATCAAGTCTTTATTTTCAGCACAGTCTATACGACGTATTCATTAAATGAATACAGCCTATTAAACGACTAACCTACATGTATCAATACGGCGTATCCTGGGGAATGGATACGGCGTATCGACTTCCTGTACAATTTTAGGTATTTATTTTGAGTCTAACCAAACGAATACACGGAGATAGAATTGCATTTGTTTTCTAAGAGTTTACACAAGACCTCGTGAAGGAAAAATCGACGAATATTGGTGGAGAATTTAAATATCTGAAGATTTTAAAGTGTTTTCTAAGAATTTACACAAGACCTCGTGAAGGAAAAATCGATGAATATTGGTGGAGAATTTAAATATCTGAAGATCTTAAAGTGTTGGAGTCTTGAAACTTCAAGGCGGCTGTTCAACACAATCTTGCTCATAAACGCAACATGAAGAATCTGCCGAGCAAATATCAGGGGAGTTTCTCATTCTAATTCTTTTTTAATCCTCGTATTTAATGTTTTATATATACAACGAGGACGCTGTATAATTCAAGTGGGGGGATGGAATTATAATGTTTACTTGTCCTATTTTTCACAATAAAAGGCTTAAATTATGCTCAAATTTAAAAAAAATTCAAACATACTTTTGTGAAATTACATGTTACATAACCCGCACACAATAACTCTTGATAGATATTGTGAGGATTAAACCTTTCCGTTT
>BQNB010067995.1:0-11154 GCA_026074375.1 Tanacetum coccineum | reverse complement strand
TAAGCTTCATGAGACCATTTAGGTGTCCTGTTACAATCCTTAATACCATAGATCACCTAGGTAAATTTGATGGAAAGGCTGAAAATACATCTAATGTTGCAGGAAGTGGACCTAATTGGCTTTTTGATATAGATACACTAACAAATTCTATGAACTATAATACAGTTATTGTAGGGAATCAGTCTAATGGTAATGCAGGTACAAAAGCATGTGCTGATGCAGGTAAAGCTAGAGTGGAGACAGTACCTGGAAAAGATTACATACTGCTATCATTATGGACTTAAGATCCACCATTCTCTTCTAGTTCAAAGGATTCTCCTAATGCTGGATTCAAACCATCAAGGGAGGAGGAAATGAAGGATACTAAAGATCCAGGGAATGAAGGTGGTATTCTAAGTACATAGGAGCCAAGAATTAATTAAGAAAAGGATTCAAGTGTTAACAGCACTAACAATATTAATACTGTTAGTCCAACTGTTAATGCTGCTAGCATAGAGGATAATCCTGTAAATGAGAATATAGTCTATGGATGTGCTGATGATCCAAATATACCTGATTTGAAAGAAATGGGCAGATTTAGTGATGCTGAAAATGATGATTCAGGGGCTGACATAAACAATTTGGATACATACTTCTAAGTCAGTCATGTTCCTACTACAAGAATACATAAGGATCATCCTCTTAATCAAGTCATTAGAGATCTGCAATCAGCTACTCAAACAAGACAGATGACAAAAATTTTGGAGGAATATGGGTTTGTTAGTACTACTCTTAAACAAAGAACAAGCCATAAAGACCTCTAAAATTGCTTGTTTGCTTGCTTTTTATCATAAGAAGAACCCAAAAAGGTAGTTCAAGCATTAAAGGATCCAAGCTGGATAGAGGCTATGCAAGAAGAGCTTCTATAATTCAAGCTACAAGAAGTTTGGACTTTGGTAGAGTTACCTAATGGAAAGAGAGCCATAGGAACTAAATGGGTTTATAGGAACAAGAAGGATGAAAGAGGTATTGTGATTAAGAATAAAACAAGATTAGTTGCACAAGGATACACACAAAAAGAAGGAATAGACTATGATGAGTTTTTTGCTTTTGTTGCCAGAATTAAAGCAATAAGGCTATTCTTAGCCTATGCCTCATTTAAAGACTTTGTGGTGTACCAGATGGATGTCAATAGTACTTTTCTTTATGGTAAAATTGAAGAGGAAGTCTATGTTTGTCAACCACCATGATTTGAAGATCCAGACTTCCCTGACAAAGTATACAAAGTAGAAAAGGCACTTTATGGTTTGCATCAAGCTCCTAGAGCTTGGTATGAAACCTTGTCCACTTACTTGTTGGACAATGGGTTTTAGAGAGGAAAGATTGACAAGACTTTATTTATCAGAAGGGACAAATGTGATATTCTGTTAGTTCAAGTATATGCAGATGATATCATTTTTGGCTCTACAAAAAAGTCATTATGCACTGATTTTAAGAAGATGATGCATAAGAAGTTTCAAATGAGCTCTATGGGTGAACTCACATTCTTCCTAGGCCTGCAAGTGAAACAGAAGGAAAATGAGATTTTTATAAGCCAAGACAAGTATGTGACTGAGATTTTGAAGAAATTTGGCTTTAGTGATGTCAAAACAGCAAGCACACCCATGGAAACCCATAAGCCTTTGCTCAAAGATACAGATGGAGAAGATGTAGACGGACACTTGTATAGATCCATGATTGGATCATTGATGTATCTAACTTCTTAAGGCTTGATATTATGTTTGCAGTATGTGCTTGTGCAAGATTCAAAGTCAATCCTAAAAGTTCACATCTTCATGGTGTGAAAAAGATCTTTAGATACTTAAAAGGTCAACCTAAATTAGGCCTTTGGTATCCTAAGGATTCACCTTTTAATTTGGTGGCATATACTGACAGTGACTATGTAGGAGCAAGCTTAGATAGGAAGTCCACAACAGGAGGTTGTCAATTCCTAGGGTATAAATTGATTTCATGGCAATGCAAAAAGCAGATTGTGGTTGCTAATTTCACAACTGAAGCTGAGTATATAGCTGCTTCAAATTGCAGTGGACATGTGCTTTGGATCCAAAATCAATTGATGGATTATGGATATAACTCTATGCAGACTAAGATTCATATTGATAATGAGAGTACTATTTACATAGTAAAGAACCCTGTTTTTCACTCAAAGATAAAGCACATTGAGATTAGGCATCACTTTATCAGAGATTCCAATAAGAAGAAGCTTATTCAGATGATCAAGATTCACACAGATCAGAATGTTACAGATTTGCTTACAAAAGCATTTGATGTCAGCAGATTTGAATATCTGATTGTAAGTATTGGAATGCTTAACCTTTGAAGTGTTGATTAAGGGGAGGTTAATTGTGTTAATATGCAGCAGATTTTACACAAATGCTGATTGGAAAGGAATGCAAAAGTTGCTAAGGATGGAAATTTGAGTTAGTACTGGTAACTTCAAGTTTTTGCTGTTAAGTATAATTAGTGCTGCTAGTTATACTTAATACTGCTAAGTTAATACTGTTAGTTATACTTACTTCTGCTGGTATAACTAATATTGAAATAAATGAGAGAATTGGTGACTTAAAAAACAGAAAGAGAGATGTGTGATAAAAACAGAAAAAGTGATTTAGTGAGAAAAAGAAATGAGAGAATTTGTGAGTTGAAAAACAGAAAGAGAGATGTGTGATAAAAACAGAAAAAGTGATTTAGTGAGAAAAAGAAATGAGAGAATTTGTGAGTTGAAAAACAGAAAGAGAGATGTGTGAAATCAAAAATAGACAGAGAGAAATGTGAGCAAAAAGAATTGAGAGAAAGAAAAAACAGACAGAGAGAAATGTGAGCAAAAAGAATTAAGAGAAAGCAACAACAGACAGAGAGAATTTGTGAGCTAAAAGAAATGAGAGAAATAAAAAACAGACAGGGAGAATTTATGAGCTAAAAGAAATGAGAGAAATAAAAAACAAACAGAGAGAATTGTGAGCTAAAAGAAATGAGAGAAATCAAAAACAGACAGAGAGAATTGTGAGCTAAAAGAAATAAGAGAAATCAAAAACAGACAGAGAGTTTTTGTGAGTTAAACTGTTAATTTGAAAAGCTGATTAGAATGGAATTGGAGTTAATGCTGGTAATTCAAAGTTTATGCTGTTAGGCATAAACTTAATACTGCTGATATAAGTTAATGTTGCTAGGTATAAACTTAATACTGCTGATATAAGTTAATGCTGCTAGGCATAAACTTACTATTGTTGTTGAAAGTTAATGCTGTTAGGCATAACTTACTACTGCTGGTTCTACGTTAATGCTACTAGACTTAATTTACTACTGAGTTACTACTGTTGGGTTACTTACTACTGCTAGTTGAAAGTTAATGATGTTAGGCATTTCTTACAACTGCTGGTGAACGTTAATGATGTTGAGGGTATTTTCATAAATACTTCGATTAAGGATTTCAATCACTCATTCAATCGATTTTAATCTTTCATATACTCTCTAATCATAAACCCTAACTTAATTTCATCATTATTCATCAAAACCCAGCACAATGACTGCTCTAAAGTTTGCTGAGACTCATAATTTGGTCGTGTTTTTGGAGAAACCCGATGAAAGTGAAGGATTTGAGCAAATAGTAGATTTTCTGAATGCACACACTATCAAATATGCGTTAACATGCAATCCTATAATCTATACTTCTTGCATTAAGCAATTTTGGGCTAATGCTAAAGTGAAAACTGTCAATGAGGAAAAACAGTTATAAGCCTTAGTGGATAGGAAGAAGGTGATCATTACTGAATCCACAATAAGAAGAGATCTTCACCTAGAAGATGCTGAAAGTACTAAATGTCTACCAACTGCTACCATTTTTAAAGAACTAACAAGAATGAGGTATGAAAAACTTACTCAGAAGCTTACATTTTATAAAGCTTTCTTTTCTCTTCAATGGAAGTTTTTGATTCATACTATTCAGCAATGCCTAAGTGCTAAGACTACTGCATGGAACGAATTCAGTAGCACTATGACCTCTACAATAATCTGCTTAGCCACAAACCAAAATTTTAACTTTTCCAAGTATATTTTTGATAATATGGTGAAGAACTTGGAAGGTGGGGTTAAATTTATGATGTATCCAAGATTTGTACAACTATTTGTGAATCAACAACTTGGAGATATGTCACATCACAAAAGGATTTTTGTTACCCCCTCCCATACTAAGAAGGTCTTTGGGAACATGAAGAGGGAAGGAAAAGGTTTTTCTGGGAGAGTCACCCTTTTATTTCAAACTATGATGGTTCAAGCTCATGAAGATATTGGTGAAGGTTCAGAAATACCAACTGATCCCCATCACGCACCCACTATTACTCAACCATCTACATCATAACCTCAGAAGAAACAACCTAGGAGGAAACAGAGGAAGGACACTGAGGTTCCTCAACATAGTGGTCCTACAGAACCTATAGCAGATGAGGCTGGAAATGAGGAAAGTGTACCTACACATTACAATGATCCACTTCTCAGTGGTGAGGATAGAAATAAACTATATGAATTAATGGAACTTTGTACCACATTACAATCAAGAGTTCTTGACTTAGAAACAACAAAGACTCAAGCAAAGAAGATTGCTAGTTTGAAGAAGAGAGTCAAGAAGCTGGAAAGGAAAAGGAAGTCAAAAACTCTAGGAATGAAAAGATTATTCAAAGTTGGTAGATCTGCATAAATTGTTTCCTCTGATGATGAAGGTTTGGGTAATCAAGAGGATGCATCCAAACAGGGGAGGATAATTGATAATATTTGTAGGATCCCTTTGCTTAATGGATCTTAACCTTTAGCTTGTAAAGGGTTTGTTGCCTTAGATAAATCTAAAGTAACAACGATGAAACAATGATTAACCACTATTGATTACGCGGAATTTAATCAACAATGCAAAGAAGAATATAATCAAAACACTTTTATATTGAACTTTGAATCTGCCTAGGTTACAGATTACAATCTATGATTACTATATTGATCTTTATGATCTTCTGTAGAACTATGTCTACTAACTATGCCTATGGATCCTTTTATAGACTAATAATGGGCTTTACAAAACGCGTATAAAGATAATGCATATCCTTTCTTAAGATATCTCATGCATATCTTTAACTCTATTTAATTTCTGCGTAAGCAGACTTAACTATTACATAAACAATATTAACTATTTAATACTCCCAGTACTAACTATGATAAATCTTCTACCAGTACTAACTATGATACTAGCAGAATTAACTATAATACTAACAGAATTAAGTCTGTTATACAAAATTCCTAACAATCCTCCCCTAAACTTGAACTTCACTTGTTAACTTTAAGTTTCTTCAGATATCTTTAGTTTGGGCTTTTGAGAATTGTATCCAAGCATGTCTTTAAGTCCTTAGCTTCTCTTGAATGATGATCTGTTTGATGTTCTTTGAAAAACCAGATCATTCTTTGTCTTTTAGTCTTTGTCTTCTCTTCACAGCTACACATCAACATCTAACTAAGTTGGCATTATAGTTTTTGGCAAACTACCAGCCATCAACGGATTTGAATTCTCTTTACCATGAGCCATTTGCTATAGACTAGTCAATGCTTCATTGTAGTAACAAGGTGCATTGATAACCTTATAGTTTTTAGCAAACTATCAGCTATCAACGGATTTGAATTCTTTTTACCAGTAGCCGTTTGCTCTGGAGTAGCCAATGCTTTAGTGCAATACTATGGTACATTGATTACCATATAGTTTTTGGTAAACTGTCAACCATTTCAACCCTTTTAACGGTTTTAAGATTGTCTTAACCAAAGTTGTTGCTTTGGACTAGCCAAGAGTCCATATGCCTATTAGCATGGTGAACTGATTAACCATTTGTTGTTGTGGTGGTTAGCAACACCCATACATTCTCACTTCAATTATCCAACATGTTTCCAAAAAAAAAACATACCCACTGTACTGTTAACTCCATCCTTTTTAATCTCAGCTCTGCTTCCAATCTTCTTCAAGAGTTTATAATAAATCTCTTCACTTCTTATTTCCATCTCGAAGCTTCATTTTCAGCATCACTTGCAAGCTTCTTTTGACAATGGATACTTTCTATCCACTAAATTATTTTAGTGCATTGCCTCCAAAGTTATTAAACCTTGTACTTCACATTTTTTTAAAATATTTTTCATAATTTCCTTTATCTATCTTCTTTTTGTGTGAAGTGGTAAGTCAAATAGCTTCATCATCTGTGAGGTGATCAAACATAGTCTTGAGATTACTCCAAAGCACTATGCTATAAGCCATCTTCAAGCCTATTATTTGTTCCATACTTCTGCTATACCAACTAATAACTCTATAATATCCTCTTTGTAATGTCGTTTTTAACCATAGATCCAAAGTCATGTTGACTGTATCAGTCCATTGCTCTTATTATCTGATAAATACTTACTTTAACCTTGCTGTAATATCTTCTAATTTTACACACATCCATTCCAGTGTTGTAGGGCAAAGGGAAGTAGGATTTTTAGCTCTATGATTCCTCTTTATCAGCTATGAATCTTCTTGTGCTCTTGTAAAATTTAAACCTTTTCTGCCTTTTAGCTTCTTTCTTTTTCCTGTTCTTTTTTACTGGCTCTTCTTCCTTTTATAACACCTCGTGTATTTAGGTCAATCGGTTACGAAATAATGTAATTCACATATTATTTTTAGGGTTTTAAGCAATTTGTATTTAAATCGTAAACTTCAGCTATATCCGCGTAAACCTAAAAACTGATATTTCAATGTAAACGGGCATTTTAAAACAATTAAATGTTTACATCAAAGTAAGTGTTATATGATTATTTTGAGGATATTTTAGAAACTTTTTCATATTATTTTTATTGGCTCGTAATGCTTTCGTTTCTGCGAGAAAAAAATACGCTCCGTTTCGGCATTCCTAAAGCACATAACTTAAATACGCTTAAACGAATACCTACGATTATACTCAAATACCCAAATAATCAACAAAACAATCTCATGGGAGCCTATGTGGCCGGATTTTCAAGGATAGGGACCAAGATTATCAACTTTATATCAACATGCTCAAAATTTCATGGTTAAGAAAGTCATAGGGACCCCAACTCTTACACCATCGAAACACTTCGATACATTTTAACAACTATGGGGCTACTTATCCACAATATATGGAAGTTGTGATGTGAAAGTGTTTTTATGCAATTGGGAGTTGCTATGATCTCGCTGAGAAATGGATTTTCAGGGCTATAGTAAGAGCATGTAGGTTTAAGGAAACTCGCATGCACACAACTAGCAATATCACATGAATAATACCTTAAGTTGTCATAGAACTCATAAAACACTGCAAGACATGATATCAAAGTCGACTATCGTAACCCACCAAGACGACTCTATGAATCAGAAAGAAGAATGCTCAATATTTGAGAAGAAATTAGAGATCTAGATGTATCCATTGACGCCTTTAGTGAGCATTTGTCCATTATCATTTTACAACTAAGCATATCTGCACATAGATTTTATCTATTCAGAGCTTATTTGTAGATAGATGTAGGTGACTGGTCTCTTGATTACAAAGTCGATGTGTGGATCGGTTCACCACTTTTATACTAAATGCAAGGGAAGCTGAAGATTGAAATGAGAAATTAAGATAATAATTAAGGCTTTAAAGTTTTAGCTTGGTTATTAAGGAAAATATCTAGTCGTTTGTCATGTGTCTCTAGTATTTTCTAAGCCAGTTGAGGTTTAATCACATAGGGTTGTTATTGTTTTATTTTCTTATCTCTACTCATCTCACACATATTAGGAGTTTTATCATAAGCTTATAATCTTGTATTCATATTCAGATGATTTGTTATCAGTGCTTTTATTAGCTTATTCAAGAAAGTAGTTAGATGATACCATCCTAAGTTAGTTAAGCTTCTCTTGTTAATGCATCCACTAGTTGATGAAACTAGTGTGTAACCCCACGCAGACAATACTAAGATAATTTTTATATGTTCAAGCTATCTAAGATATATTCACTTAATAATGAGTTGATATGATATCACGGTCTCCCAATAATGATTTACCTCATAGCATTGTGTAAGTATTGAAAGATAATCAGAACTGTGGACAGCTTGGCGATTCATAGGTAGATGGAACGCATTGTACTTATGCTAATCATTATGCAGTGAGTCTTGTAGATATGATATTGCATCTCGTTAATAGCTTAGTTGATAGCAAGTGTATAGAAGCCTCTAAAATGAGAACCAGTTGTGTTATTGCCCTGTGTTAAGCTGTGAAGAGTACATTGTTTATGCAATGTTAATGAGACTATTATCGCAAGATTTTTTATTTAATATTGTTAGTCTAGACCTTAAGATTTACTTTATATTTCGCGATATGTAAAGCGTTAGTTAGTGATCTGTAAGCCTTATTGCGTGTTACTTTAGTAGGTCTTAAATCAGGTACAAATAATCATTGTTATAGTCTTTGTCTATAAAAAATGTACAAAATCACAAAACCTTTCAAGACTGTTTCACGTACGTTTTTGAGAGTGTCAATGTCTTTAGGAGTGTAGTAGCTCTACCTAAATTATGTTTGTAGCTATTAGATTAGTTATGCTTATTAGTAATGACATCTCGTACTGAGCTTTTGAGTTCTCTATAAGTGTGCATATAAGACAACTCGAATATCATTGCTATCTTCTAGTGACTTTAATAATAATGCAGATAGTTACAACTAGGTATACGCTAGTAGTTGTTAAATTACTGACTGTAATTCTGTAAATAGCTATTAGTATATAATTCGATACATCTTTGTTATATAATATATAAGTGTTACTTTCATTGGCTCTACAAATCAGTCTAAAGACAAGTTTGTGTAAAAATGTAGACATCTTTTTATAACTTAATGGATGTGAGATAAGTATTCGCTCACTGAATTACGAGAACTATGTCGAAGAATCGCTAAAAACTGGAGTTGGACAGCGTGCACATAGCTGGTGTTCCCAAAGACGTTGCTATGTCGTGGCAATGGGCAATAGACAGGATTGGTAATACATACCGAGACAACAAGTTTGTGTCCCAATACCCCCATACCTATCTAGCATAGGCTTGCTTTAAGTCAAAATAAGTTGTTTTAAGATTTTTTCTTAAGTGTAACGCGTGTTCAAGGTTTTTTTATTAAGTGCGTAAATCTGTGTGATTCAAAAAAGATTAAAGAGCTTATTTGTTTAGGCCTGTGAAAATAGCCTTTTAAGCATTGTTTTTGTGTCTGGCTTTTAGTGTCTTATTAAAGTATGCAATGGTGTGTTTTTAATATACCATTCGTTTTGTATATTTTATAGTCTAATCTGTTAATAAAGATATTAAGGCTCAGTTTTCAAAACTTATAAGTCTCTTTTTCAATTCTTTTAAATTTTAGATAAGTAAAAGTGTTGTTTTAGGCCTAATTTTTCTAGCACAAGTTCCTTGTTTTATGATATGTATCTATTTATAGCTTAATTTTACAATTTACTGTGCTTTTTTTGATTAGCTTAATATAGATATGCATGTTAGTGTTTTAAAAACTGAAAAAACAAAAAAATTTGTTAACTGTCTTAACAAATATGACTTTCCATCTAGCTTTTTAGAGGCTTATATTTAATTTCTAAATACTTTTTGTGAGTTCCGTTATAAGGCAGTATTTAATTGAGACAATCTTTTCAAGATGTTATAAGACCTTTAAGCCATAATGGATCCATACGGCTTTAAATGAATTCGAGTCCTCTTTATAAATAATTAATATTTTTTTTTTTTTTTTAAATCTTTCTTTATTTTTTTTTTATTAATTATTTTCTAATCCCAGCTTTTTTTTTTTATTTAGTTTATTCTTTTTCTCTTTACTTATTATTTAAGTTCTTTTCAAAACTTAAAAGTCCTTTTTCAATTTCAAATTTAGATAAGTAAAAGTGTGTTTTAGGGCCTAATTTTTCTCGCACAAGTTCCTTGTTGTATGATATGTATCTATTTTAGCTTAATTTTCAATTTAGAGCTTATTAGATTAGCTTAAAATAGATCTGCATGTTAGTGTTTAAAAACTGAAAAAACCAAAAAAAATTTGTTAACTGTCTAAACACTGCTTTTCATCTAGCTTTTTAGTGGCTTATATTAATTTCAAAATACTTTTTGAGAGTTGTTATAAGCAGCTTATTGGACAATCTTTTCAGTGTTATAAGCCTTTAAGCCATAAGGATCCATTAAGGCTTTTAAAAATTGGCTTAAAAGTAGCTTGTTGCCCTTTTTAAATTGTTTTTAGTGCAATATGCTTATTTGCTTTTTAAAGCTTTTTTGCTTAATCTCTTGGCTTAATTTAGTTTATAAATGCTTATTAGGTGTAGTGTAATATCTATTTAAGCTTATTTGCCATTTTTCATTTGCTTATTGAGTCCAAAACAAGCCATCAGTTTTCCTTTTATAACTTAGCATTAAAAAGCATTCTGTCACTTATTTTTGCAATTTCAGCTTATTTTAGTTTTAAAAAAATTGTCTTTTTAAAAATTTCTTATTTCTAGCTTAAGTTTAAGTTTGTAAAAAAAATTTGGCAAATAAAAAAGATTTGGAAGTAAGGATATCAAGGGTGAGCAAGACTCGAACCCTGAGACCTCCCCACCTCAACCAAACCTTACATACACACTCAAACCATCTGCCCTTGGGACTTCTTCTGTAATCCCTTACAAGATTAATTACTTAAAGACATTCTAGTCCATTTTTCATATTAAAAGCCGTAGCTTATTTTTGCTTTTTCGTAGCATATTTGATAAGCTGGCTTATTTGATAAGCTGGCTTATCCAGCTTATTCTTCCTAGGATCTTCATAGCATTTAGGACATTTGTACATTTTTTCAGATTTTTCCATAAGTGTATAATATTTTTAATTAATTTTCTTTTTTGAAATTTTTGAAAAGTCATTTAAAATTAGTAAATTAATTTTGAAAATTACAAAAAAATAGTTTTTCATTTTAGAAATAATATTTTGAGGTTTAAAAAGTATAAAATCATTTTCATCATTTTTAGAATTTAAATTTCATTTTTATCTTTTTAATTTAAGTTTAGAAATTAGTTTTAAATTATAAATAGTAGTTAAAAATAGATTTCTTAGTTATTATCA
>BQNB010067994.1:18506-33997 GCA_026074375.1 Tanacetum coccineum | reverse complement strand
ATAAATTGTTTAGATTAATTCGCGTCTTGTGTTATGTGATTGTGAAGATTAATCTCAAGTTTTATGCAGTATTCTCTGTAGGAAAGAACTGATAGAATTGCGTGCAGGAAATTTTTCCAAGAAAACAAATGTGATTTTTTCACAGTGTCTGGAGACGGTGTCTGGATTTTTCCTGACGGTGTCACGTCTCCAGACTTATGAAAATTTAAATTTTTTATTATTTTTGAAAAAATAATTTTGCATAATTTCCAGAATTTGTAATTTTCTTAAAAACCTGCAGAAAACCTTAATTACACTAACACATTCACCATATCTTTACTACTTTTATAGAGTCAACCCTAAAAGTTTCGTTGTATATATCATTATCCTGCCGATTTTACGTCAGGTGTAGTTGTCTTTGTCTTTGATTTACCGGCTATAATTGATGAGAAGAAGCCCAAAAGTTCTTAGGAGTTTTCAGTAGACGATCCTTGGATGACGATTTAGCCAGTTATTGCATGTTTCTTCTCCATTATTGAGCAAATCAGGAGAGTACTAGTTTCTCTTAACTCTTTTCTCTTCCTTTTATTCGTTTTATGGATACTTTTAAGAACATTAGGGACAATGTTCACATTAGGGACAATGTTCATCTTAAGTGTAAGGGGAAATAAGCCTTAGAAGCTATTCCTTCAATTGCCATTTGCTTGTTCTTTAAAATGATGTGTAATATACCGAAACATAGCGTAGACGGTAATTTTGACCAAAATTTAAATTTTTTATGACACATACCGAAGAAAACTGAGTATTAATAACGTCTCATAGATAGGAATTATATGACTAGCACAAAAACCCTCTAAAAATTCCACCCCAAAAATGTGAGGTTCGCCCCTAGATTTTTAGGAATTCAGGTATCATTTTTTATATCTAAGATAATTTTACCTTTAGCTTTCTTGAGTTAAGCTCGGAGCAATCATATGTGTCGCGTCTATGGATGTGTTCGTGCATATGTGATTTTGTCGCCTTTTCTGGAGCATTGGTATCGGTTAAATTTCTATGAGAGTGCACTGGTAGTATATTAAATTCTAGAACTTGTTTTTGTGATGCGACCTAAGACTGCATAGTGAGTATAAGGATTTGCTAAATGATAAGAGGCACTAAGATTAACCCATGTTTTAAACTTGTATTTGTTCTATGGTCACCTTGATCATAAAACTATCCCACACCTTTCCATGCACTCATTTTTAGTACATGATTCCCTTAGTATAACCCTCGAAGCCTATCCTTTTCATGGTTCTCATAATTTTCTAGTGGACTCTAGATTATTAATGAAAAACATTATTTACCCTTAACCAATCGTTACACTCAAATCGCCTTAGCCTGCCTTGTATGTACTCGTTTATAGTACTTTATTGGTTTAACCCTAGTTAATTATTTGAGTACATGGTTGTTAAGTCTTTATCCTTGTAAATATAGTTTTGAGACGATTGGGATTCGTGGTAGTATTTATTTTGCGGAAGAATGGGGAAAAAAAGTTAAATCATTACCCCCATATTTGTTCGATAGTCTCCATGTTATGTTGATCCACCTTAATTCGGGTCATTAGTTAGCTTATGTATTGAGTATCAAAAACTCAAGTGTAGAGGTGTGTTTATAAACCCCAAGTGATGGTTTATTATAAAAAAAAGAGTTTGATGTAGAGTTGTGTAGAGTATTGTATATCTTTGTACGAGTCTTTGGCTTAGCAACCCAATCAACGCGTATTCTTATAAATAATTAACTCACAACTTCACCCTAAATTCACCCAAGAAGTCACCCTCAAATATATCCCATCCGTTTTCATTTCCATTTTTGTTATCATACACCTACACCCCACAACCCTTAAAGACCTCTTGATAGTAATTTTTAGTACTCGCGCCTAGCGGTGGAGGTTTGATCCTTTACCAAGTCTATGCTAATTTATATGTTATGACAAGCAATGAGTGTTAATTTTCTGTTTCCCATATTACTATAATTCATTATAAACCTGAGAGAAAGAGAGAATTCAAACACTTATGTATGGTGCTAGTATATAGCTTTCGTGCTTTTAATTACGAGGTCTAGAAGGTTGTGTCGTAAAATATCTTTAAAAAGTAGGTTAAATGCCCCTCGATACTGTTATTCTCTAGGTAGAAAAGCCAATTTACTTGAGGACAAGAAAATCCCAAGTGTAGGGGTATTTGATGAGGTGTCATTATATACACTTTTTCAGGGTTATTTAACCCCCTAAATCATGCAAAAATGCCTAAATTATGTACTTAATCATTCCTTTTTGTGTTTTCAACACTTGGATGGCTTTTGGAGGAAATACATGTGCCTTAGGCTCATTTGGAGAAGAAACGAACAAGATAACGACTCTACACCAAGTCTCTTCAAGAATACGCATACAGTGCGTGGAGACGGCGTCACATTTTATTCTGATGGCGTCGTGGCTTACAAAGGACGGCGTCAGAGTTCTTGCGATGGCGTCAGGAACCAACCGACTTAAAGAAGCCCTAGAAGATTCGGCGGGGCAACGACGTCATGATTATAACGCGACGCCGTCACTCCCGTTTTCCTAGATATACAAACTCATTTTTAGGGTTTTAAGTGTGTAGCTTATGGGAACCGCACCCTACTTTTAGAAGATGATTATAACTGCTATTTAGGCCATTTTTAGGGTGTTAAAACGCTCTTATATCAGCCTTAATTACATGTTCTAATCAAGTGAGATCTCCTATCTTTTATCATTCAATATATCTGTGTGTTGTGTGATTGATTCTTGTTCTTCACTTCTTTTTAACATGCTTGGCTAGATCCATTAGTATTTACTTATGATTGCATGAAACTTAGTTTGTAGATCCT
The DNA here is from genome assembly GCA_026074375.1 of Tanacetum coccineum. NCBI lineage: Eukaryota > Viridiplantae > Streptophyta > Magnoliopsida > Asterales > Asteraceae > Tanacetum > Tanacetum coccineum. Next base: position 31,138 of record BQNB010067994.1, on the reverse strand, counting down.
TTTAATATTGCTTCTTGTGATGGATGTGCGCGTTAGGCTTTAGAAAACTAGCCATAAAATATTAAATTGGCATAGACGTCTAGGGAAATGCGAGTGTGTAAAAAGGATACCATCGGTAACAGTCTTCATACTACCTTACCCCTAATATGGTTGATCCCTCTTAAGTGTTTTAATGCATGTGATATACTCTTAGAGGCCTTATAATAGTCTTCATATGACCTTACTTGTGTGTTGCCTTAACGGAATATTACATAGATGGCGGGTTCGTGTAATTCGTTCATGATTTAGGAAACATTTACACATATCATCACAAGTGTGACAAAGCAATAGGATTAGGAGAAGCAAACTGAGGAGTAGCGAATGATTAAGTAAATACGTTCGCTTATCATATAGTTATCACCAAAGTAGTTTAGATTTATTATTAGTTTAAGTAGTTAAAACGAAAACCAAACCTCTCGAACCTAAATTTTACATGCTTTCTATAAAATATAAAAATACCAAAAATAATCTTCTCTCAACCCCTAGACCTCTGTTATATTCTGTTCGAGCCTTCCCAACCTATTCTCCTAGAGAACCATAACAACCCCCGAGTCTTGCCTTACTACACTACAACGATTAGGTACTCTGCTTAGGGAGTTGTAAAACTAGTGCGTTTACAAAAACCGCATCAGCTGGTACAACAAATGTAGCAGTTTTTTTTACTTTTCTCTCCCTTAGTAGCAACACTGATAAGGGATGATATTGGATCATGTAGCTTAACAAGTCTATTTAACAAATCCACCAATTTATTTATATCATTGGAAGTTTTGTTGACCATTGTGGTGAGATTTTTTGCATTCACAATCCCTGGCAACAAGTTTTGGGCAGTGGATCGTAGGATGGTTTCAATGCACTATAACAACATAAAGATGTGTGTCTATAAGTGATCACTAGACGATCAGCAGTTTCAACTAACTTGCCCCGTCATCTTTCTTGAAACCACGTTCTTTGTATAATTTTCCAGGTGAGAGAATCGTACAACCTCTAGTTTGTTGAGTGCATTGAACTGTTTGTTGACAGACATAAAATAGTTTTCAATGATAACATGCATGTCTGAGTTGATATCCTTCTTCAATTTCTTGTTAATCTTATTAGTGACATTTTTAGTGAGAAGTGATGGAAGGTTCAGCTTTAGGGAGTCAGTGAGCAACTCAGGCATCTTCTCCTTTAAGGTATCAACAAATAAGGTTGGAATAACTTCACTAAAAGAAGAGCATAGTTGAGTGGGTAGTAAAGTTTCCATCCTCTATGCCATGTTAGGCACATGAGTTGAGAGAAAATCTATTCTTTAAGAGATGTAAACATCTAATGCTGATGGGATGGTTGTTTGATTAGTAACAGTAGCCGATGAAGTGGTATGAGATGACAGAAATTTCATAGCAGCCAAGGCTTGGACACTAGGGGGCTTGTCCCTTGGTACATGTTCGAGCCTCTAAAGCTCTCTAGCTGCCAAGTCATGAACACTGATCATGCTTTAAAAGCTGATTGGTTTGCGGGAGTGAATATGAATAGCAACAAGTTCTTAGACATTCTGCATCCTTGGTTTGCGAGCTGATAGGACATCAGCGATAGTAAAGATATATTTTGTTAGAGCAGTGGTTTCATGATCAGCTTGATTCTCAAGGACTGCATCAACCATGGCCTCATTCGAGTTATCATCTCCCTCTGATACAAATAAGATTTCATCATCGAGCATTGATTTTGGGTCAGAGAGTGTTTCTTCCAGAACTTCATCAAGTGAAATAGACCCTAGAGATGTGATGATAGTTTTAGCAGATGTCAATTGCCTACATAAGATGGTTAGTTGAAAATGTGAATGTGTAATAAAGGGAAGGGTCATCAGTACGCTGTCCCGAGAAGACTTAAGGTAATGATTCAGTCTCTTTAAAGGTTTAAACCTTGGGATTCTTTTCATTTTATGATTCAGTGACCTCACAGGCTGAGTGAGATTGAGGCACTCTTAGGGTCTGACTTTCGTGCGTAGGATGTTGTGGGTCCTAGAAAAGTCTAGAATTTTCAAGGTCAGCAGTGGACGATAGTAATCCAGCTGCATCATTCCTTGGTGTAGACACAGGGTGTACAAAAGATTTGGATAATATAAGTGCATACAGACTCTCTATTGGGTCAGGGGTGGCCCTGATCTTCACCACTCTCTCCTAAAGAAATCTCGAGAGCTGCTGCTTGCATTGCCCCTAAATTTAATATTGTTACTTTTTCGATAGCAGCGGTTTGAGGTGGTTTACTACTTCCTCTGTTGATTTGGAGGATCCTAGACCTGTTGTGGCATCAATGGTGGCCTTTGAGTCCTCAGCATGATGGAACATGGTAATTGTATCCTTTAGTTTAGATTTCTTGACAATTTTTGAAGACTTGGGTTGAGAAGGAGCTAGGTTTAACTTCTTCATTTTCTTCTTGTCTATTGTTGCTTTGGGCTGAGTAAGGGACTGCACATTGGTCCTGGACAAGGAATTGTTAAAGGCCTCATTAGCATTCACCTCCCTAGATGGAGGGATCAAAGGCTCATTGATGGAAGAAAGTTTTGACACATTTATCATGTGAGATGTCTAGGGAACCTCAAACCAGTTTAGATATTTAAAAGATGCAGCAATGATGTAAAAGGGGGTGAATCCTGTAAGATTTTGATTTAAATAGTTTTCTCCCAACAGATGTTCAATTATCAGTGAGATAAATCTTATATAGAAAATGTTTTGTTCACAGTGCTTCTTCTTAGAATTAAGAAGTTTGGTAGTGAGATCCGTGAAGAGAATATTTCCTATGTCAATATCTAATCCCCAGATTAAGTTATACGCTATCAACTTATGGTTGACATTCAGTTGATTTTGAGATGCCTTCATGCCTCCCTTACACGTGACAATGTGTGACATAAGAACCCTCTAAGTCGGTGGAAAGTACTTGAATTTACCAGAGACTTATTGATGAGGTCAGTAGAAGTAACGTCAGGGTTTTCTTATCACTAAGTCCTAGAGTTGCTAATTCCTCCTTCACAATCTCTTTTTTGTTGGTGGTGAAACGTAATTCTCACTATATTTTAACCCTCTCATAGTGGAAAAATCATCGAGATTAAAGGACATTGATTTTGAAGAGAAAAATAGTGAGAAGGTGATTGTGTTTGAAGACATATCTACTTCAGCAAAATACATGAATTCCCTAAGGTATTCAAGGTAATATGCATAAGGGGTTTTAGTTAAAGAAGTAGATATGCAACACTTTTTCAGAAACGTGAGCATAGGAAGGTATAAAGGATTTTTGTGTTCCAGGAGTGCAATGTCATTATTTAACGCAATAACACCTTACCCAAGTTCAAAATTTACGTTGCTTGCAGGATTTAATGTGGTTTGTGTTGTTGATGTTGAAGAAGCCATTGTTAATGTTAGTGCAAATATTATGATATTTAAACTAAACAAGCCCTTTGGTTTTAATAATGACAAATAAGTAATTTGTAATATATAATGTAAAATGCACAAGTTACACGTGACCATAACTCATCAAAGCATACATTCATCAACACCTCTTGACGTCTCGAGTCCACTCATGCTTCAACAAAAGGTACGAATATGTTTGTTATGTTGCATTATGATCATCCCATTTAACAAACCACTGAGAATAATTAAAATACTTTTTAGAGTCACTAAAATATTTTCAAGGTCAATCATTCTTTTTCAAACCTCGTTTTGCATTTTCATACAAAGTATGAACACGTTTTTATAAACTAGCAAAACCTATTTTGTCATGCATACTAGTTTAATCATTTGCATAAACCCATGTAAGCTTACTTACATCTCCAATAAATAAATGCTTTCAAGTAAACACATACTTAGGAATTAACTAGTTGCATTAGTGAATAAGACAAAATAGGATTAACTATTTTTGGGAACAATCTTATCATATCTAAACAAATCTTTTCAAATCTATAAAATATTTCCATATTATTGTAAATAAAGATTTTGCTTCTAAAAGCATGTACTTAATATAATATTAAAGTACAATTAGGAGATTTTATAAAGATGTTTAGTTAACCACAAAAAAACAAAATAACAACTAGTTTTTTTCAACTACATACACACGGATCTACCGAATACAAAGACGGATCCACCATACCTTTTACCGTGGATCCGTAGGTTTTAAAAAATGGCCAGATTTAGTTTTTCTATAAATACCACCCATTTGCATACTTTTTGAGCATCTCTTTTCACAACTATTCTCCCACATATGTTCACACATTTAGGGATCATTATAATCATGTTTTTATAATGTAAAAACACAATTAATCATGTCTTTAAAACCCCACTAACCTTTAATCATAATGCTTCTGGCTTTTATTTGTTGCAAGCATGATCCTACATGATTATCCATTCAAGCAATCTTAGAGATCTTGTCATCCTCATCCACCACTATAACATATAAAGATCTATCACAACAAGAAAAGAGACTTACCATCTTCATTAACAACATTATGCTTAGTAATCTTGATGTTTAGATTAGGCTTTTACATCCAGTTGATACTTATGTCTTGGATCACCATTATAGACTTTAGTGTATCATTCATTATACAACAAACTAGATGTTAATTGGTTTATGTGTTTGGTTATGTTGGGCTAAAAGAAATAACGGGTTTGGTTGTACCTGAAGAAGAACTTGATATCTAGCTTTGTACCGGAAAAAGTGTAAGTGACATTAGGTTGGTTTAACCTCGAAGTAGGACTCGATATTTAGCTTAGTACTAGATAAAGTGTAAGCGACATTGTATGGTTTTCTACGCCTAAAAGGAGCTTGGTTATCTAGTGAAGTAACTCTCGATTTGGGTACTCGGGGAGTGGAGTAGGGCGAAGAGAAGCTTCGTAGCCAAACCACTAAAAATCATCGTGTCCAGTTTGCCCTTTTTATCATATTTATTGGTTACCTATATGAACTTTCGATACTAAATATACTATATTTGCTATTATAGGTTCATGTGACATGTCGTGGAGGAAACGGAAGAAAACATGAAGAAATGGAACTTAAACAAAGAAGTAAACTCAAGCTTTAGCTTCCCAACACCTGTCCACTGTTTTAGCCATAACTCGGTTATACGAACTCGAATTGAGTTGATTCAAGCGGTCACGAAAAGAGGAAACAATTATCTATAACTTTGAATATCAGTCAAGAGCTGTAAGTGCCCAAAGTACACCATACTTTCTTGAAAGTGTGGCCTACTTTTCTGCAGTTATGACAACGCTCTTAAATGAGCTTGGCATTCAATGGAGTCCGTTCATATGGGTTACCACCCTTGCTTTCCACGTTTTTGGGCATCCCTAGACTCTATTTAACAGCCACAAACTACAGGTTATTCCTTATAATTGAGAAGAAAAAGATGCAAATTCATAAGGGTGCAACTTACACCAAGTTCACCCTTAATCTCCATTTCACATAACCATCACCACGTTGGACGAATTGGCTGAGTATTCCTTGATACCAGAAGTATAATGACAGTACCTACGGGTTTAGAATGCAAGGTTAGTTTTCGTTAGGGAAACTTGTAATCACCATGATTCTCTCTTGTAACCTTGGTATAACTTTATTACTCGTTTGATATGATATCTACTGAATTCATGAAGTTTGATATGTGTTTTATTTCTATGATTATGAAGTAGTGGTCGTGTGTTTGTTTGGGCTCTATGAGAAATGTGATTTAGGATTATACGTATTGTTGTGCTCGTGTATACTCTATATATATGCTTGATATATGTTTGCTTGGTTATTATCAATCCTTTAGTTGATCATTTCAATTGAAGTAGGTCGAAAGGCTCATATGTCTTGGTTGATTTTAAATCATTTTGGCTATACAAATCAATATCATGCTTATGATAATTGTGTGGTGAATTGGTAGATAACCAGAGTAATCTTGTGTTTAAGGCCTAGTCTCACATCTAACAAATTGATTAGGAGAGGTATATGTGTATGTTTATATGGAACAAACCTATCTTAATTCACTTGTTATGTTCAGGTCATAGGTCTAAATAATTCCCTTGCATAATTGGTAGATATACTTGTGTTGGTAACTACCCGTTATTTGTCGCTTGTATGCCTTGTTTATGTGAGCATATCTTTACATTTTTTTCTAGATTCATGTCTCTCTAAGGCTAAACAAACATGTTTTGATAATCTTGGTAATAAGCCAATCATTAGCGTTTGGTATAACTTAGTAGTCATTTCAAATATGAGCCTAATGATCGTGAAAATCACTTGGACTTTCTTGTTAAGCTATTTTTTTATTCTGAAAACCCACAACTCCCGTGGGATGACCTGGACTTACATAGACTTTACTACACTCGAAAGGGTATACTTTCCCATGTGTTTTCGCCTATTAACCGGCAATTCTAGCTATAAACCGGAATACTCATGTCAAATAAATACATAAAAGTTAAAGGAAAACACATCAAAGAGTATATTTGTTCGCCGATTGTCAGAGAGAGATTTGAATGGGCATATTTTTTCACTCGCGAAAGTGGTATTATATCATGTTTTAGACAATCTCGTTGTCACAGTACATAATATTCGGTGTTAAAACTCTGACTTAAAATCTATATGTTGTCTGAAAGTACGTGTCGGTTTATTCTGTGAAAAAACCCCCGCCGTACTTTCCCCTGATAATACCTGCAAGATATGCAGACGTACTTACTGAATAGTAACGGGTCGCTCGAACTTTTTGACAGTCCCAACCCAACCATAATCAACCTGAAATAAATTCCAAAAAAAACCCCAAACCAATTTCAATGCTTAATCTAGGTACCGAGAGCATGAGACTTCTGTTTTGTGTGATTTTTTGCTTAAATTCTTGCATTTGTTTATATTGTATATTATACCAAAAATACCAAAATATTTTTGTTCTTATTTGATTTATGCCTGTTTGAATTTAAGTTGCTTTGTAGCTTATTCTGAGCAAGATCTGTTTGTTTATCTTTTGTTACTGCTATATGAGTATGTATCTCATTTTGTGAATCATAATAATCTGTCTAAACTGAAACCTGCAAAATCTGCAAGTGCGCTGGTTTTACTTCCAAAACCGCCGTACTCATAAAAAAGAAAATATATATATATATAAACCCAAAAGATTTTATTTCTGAGTTATTTTTATTTCTTATTGTTTATTTTGATTCTAGCATGCTTCTGTTAGTATAAATTAATCATGTGTTTGTTAGTTCGTTAGTTTTACTTGCAATGCATCTATTAAAACTCCAAAAATTTATTGTCAAAACTCATAGTACGCCGCACTTTTTATTAAGTGCGTCATGTTTTCTCAACATCCAAAAAATTCATTTTTGTATAAAAATAAATCAGATGCATTGTCTTTTTATTTTGTTCTTATGTTATGTGAATACTTGTTATGTGTTTTTATATGTTTCTTGCATCTTAATTCGTATGTGTGTGCATTAGTATCTTAATAATAATAATATGTATATGTATAAAATGTTTTAGATTTGTTTATGACTGCATATAGTGTTTTCTCAGTTTTGTGTGCTAGTCTTCTATGTTTGTATTGCCATGTTTAGTTTGTTTAGTTCTTTGGGTTGCATAAAAATGAATAAAAATCGCATACTGAAGTACGACGCACATTTTCCCTTGTGCGCCGCACTTTTGGTTCTGAGAAACAAAATAATTTTTCTTTGTCGTATCTTTATCGTATAGATTGTTTTAAAACTCGTATTATTATTCTTTCCTGTTTGGTTGCATTTGTTGAATTGTTTGTTTGTAAGTTTTGTTGCATTTGAATTATGTAAATATGTTAAAAATTATAAATCCAAAATAGTTTTCTTATTTACCTTTTTATTTCAGTTTTGTTTGTGTATTTGTTTGTGATTTGTGTGATGTGTTTATGTATATGCTCGTAACTAGTAGAATGATAAAATTTAAAATACGTCAGTTTTCTGCCATAATAAAACACCCGCACTTATGTTGTTGTGCGACGCACTTTTGTCATTCTTGACGTGCTAGTACTTTTGAAAAATAAAATAAAGTTTTACTCGATGTCCGTAGTACTTTATCTTAAGTGCGGTGCGCTTTTTTTCCGCCAAAAATATTTTTGTTAAATTTTGGTCTTAAAAGTAGTCTATCTTCTTTTGATTGTTTGGATACCGTGCATTATTAAAACAATACCTTAACAGAATTTGTGCCTCAAACCTTCATTCGTTATTAACTAGTTTGTGTTATAAAAATGAAAACCCAAAAATATTTGTTTTCATTTCGTGTTTAATTTTCCTTGTTAAATGTTTTATATGTTTTCGTGTTAGGTTCTAAATATTAGTCTTTTTTATCAGTTATGTATTGTGTGTTTGAATTAGTGTATTTGGTTATTTTACATTCAGTGATAAAATATAAACCAGAAGATTGAATCTTGCTAGAAGTGCGCCGCACTTACCCTTAAGCAGGGCGTACTTTTGTCATCAGGCCATAAAAATATTTTGATTGTCGTTCGCTTATTTGTAAATTATCTATTTTCGTACCTTAAAGAATAAGTGTGTTTTTATACATGTTTGTCCTTAAATCTAGAATCCAAAAAGAATTTATTTTCACCTTTTTTTTAAAACGGCGGAATTTTATTAAAAAACTAGCAAGGAGGTAGGAACTTACAAGATTACAAGATGAGGGTTTTTAAGCCAATCGATCCAACTAAAAGAAGCCTTACATCTATATCCACACCAATAAAAAGAACGGGACACAATATCCTCAAAAAGAGATGCCTTCGTAGGAAGATCCGAACCAAAAATATTCTTGTTGTGAAAATTCCAAATAATCCACCGCATAATATAGCAAACTCCTCCGAGTAACTTTTTATACTTAGTTTGAAGATGAAGATCCAAAAGCTACTCTAACCATTCGTCATACGAAGAAAGCTCCATAAAATTAACATCCCACCAGATAGTGATCTTATGAAAAACCTCTTTAGCTATATGGCAAGCGAAGAAAATATGGCTAGCCGATTCCACTGCCTTACCACATATTAGACATAAAATAGATTCTATATTCATACCTCGTCCAGAAATATTCAACCTAGTAGGTAAGAAATCTAACCTTACTTTCTCGGCATGAACATTTACTTTAATGGGCACAACATTAATCCAATGAGTTTTGGTCGAAACCTCCGGCAATCAATGCTCATCGATCAGCCTTCGAATGGAACATGTTCAACACCTCCCTTTGGAATTCGACGAAGAGAATATCCCACATTTTCATGAGACATTTTCACTGCGACAATAACATTCTTGCATGACTCCAAGGCATACACTCTAGGATAAAGGGATTTAAAAGCAACATCACCCCTCCACACCTTTATTTTTCTTTCGCATGTGATTTGGTTATTTGAATCATACTAGTTATTCTATTTTACTTTCTATGTTATTTTTTATTTTGTTGTGCATTGTGTGTGCTTGTTTTAGTAAATTGTGTATAAATAAAAAGTTTAAAAGAGAAAAATATATAAAACGAAAAACTTTGCAGTTTCATTTGTATGACACGCATAGGGCCCGTGTATTTCGTACTTAACTTCTGTAATATAGAGAGAAAAAAATCGTTGTTTTGAACTTTGTGGGTGTGTTCGCTGGAAACCCTCACAAGACTATAACTCGTCCACTCGGGATACCGAGGGGTTAAAAGGCTTGTTGCATACGCTAAATGCAATCGTGTTGCCTACGAAAGTGCGCTTTATTATTTTTTTGCTTTTTGTAGTGCTGATTATTTTTCAGATTCAATAAAACAGGTGGAGCTTGGATTGGTGGTAATAGCTTATCGCTTGGTGAATGATATATTCAGACTATTATATCATATATTGCTGAATTCATATGCTTATGTTGACGCTCCGTTTGGCATCATATCTTTCAGAATTCAACCGAGAACTTAAGAGCCCCAAGAAGTTGATAACGCTCAAATTGAGTATGTTTTAAGAGGGTTATCATGGTTTTTGTACATTTTATTTGGTTAATTTAACGTGCTTTTGCTACTAATATTGCACAAAGTTGGATTTATATGTTTGTAGCTAGCCAAGATTAAGAAAGTAAAGAAAAGACCAAAAAACAGAAAAACAATGATTTATGCACGTACGAAGAATCTCTTATAAGAGCAAAAGAGTTAACCATACAAGCTTCCAAGTCCCAAGATAGAGCTAAAATGAAGTTTTATTGAAGTATAATGACCCACGATCAAGCACAACTCAAACGGGAAGCTTAAACGCAAAAAAAGGAAAAATATTTTTTTGTGTGTGGTGAGCCGCCCGGCTGGAGGAGAAGCTGGCAGGCAGAGAAATGAGCCGCCCGACTACTTTTCGCTGACCTCTCCAAGTAAACTTTAAATGCTTCTTTTCATGCCAACTCACTTGGGAATGATCAAGAATATTCTAGAACTTATTCCCTGGCATTTTTATGACCCTTTGGCCCCAAGTAAACCAATTAATACCCCAAGGGCTTGGCACTAGTATAAATAGACCCCTTGGCCTTGGTTTTCAACATCCACTTATCATTCTCTCTTCTCCACACCATCAAACATTCTCCTTACACCATAAGGATGAATTTCACCATCATTTCTCTCCCAAAAGACCTCAAAACCTCTGCCATTTCCAGAAGTAGTGCTCAAGAACATCAAAGAAAGTGTTGGGAACCATTTTCCGGCTGGTACAAAGCTTGTAGTGTATTAGAGGCTTAAGGGTTGATCTAAATCCTTCCATTACCTACTGTAATCATACTTGGGTAATTTACTTTTATTTTTTTAGAATGTATATGATTAAGATGATTATTGAAACTTTGAGTTTGTTGAAATGATCATGGAGTAGTTTTATTCACTTGTTTGAAATGATGTAAACATTAATATGGAGTGTTTGGTATTTTGTAATAGAATTATGGTTTCGCTTATGAGTTTGCTTGAATTGATATGTGTCTTAAAAACTTGTTGGTAAAACATAACCGGATCTATAGGTCGAAAGGATTTCTTGTTGTGGTTTGTTGCAAATATTAGCACACGTATATGTTTGGTATTTCATGATTGACAACCATGAATAAACAAGTTAAATTGACTCATAAAGATTTAATCTAGAGTATAGGTTGAAAGAGCTCTAATAAACAAATCGGTAAAATCATACTTCTCACAAATGGCTTGTTATGAATCGGTTTATAATAATGATCATAGATCGAAAGGGTTTGTTAATCTAAACCGTAATATATGTAATCCCATGATATGACCATTTGATTAGAATTGTGTACTTATGATTTTGCGCGCTATTGTTAAAGTTCTACCCGAATATCCATCACTCCATTGAAATGAATACTAGTTCCAAATAAGTAGTTTTAATTATATTGATTACTTTCTCATTGAACGCGCATCATATTTACACTTTGTGTTATTTGTTGCTTATATGGTATTGTGGTATGTGACAACCATTATACCACTTTTGTGTAACTTATTACATAGATTCCTCACAATTAAAAACACCCAAATCCTAGTGAATGACCTCGGCTTACCACACAAAACTAACTACATACGAAAGGGTCAAACTTGCCCTTGTGTTCTTATCTTTATCCAATAATTCGTGTTATAAATTTAAAACTAGTAGTCGCGAGACACATCAAGTTTTTGGCGCCGTTGCCGCGAAATTGTTCGTGTTTTTCTTTGTTTAGAATCTTTGTTTGTTTACTTGTTTCTCTTGTGTGTTTCTTTGATTGTTTGCTTGAATTAAGTTCTTGTTGAATTGCGTGTTTCATTCTCTTAATCTGGCATCGTCACCATCAAGTTTTTGGCGCTATTGCCGGGGATTTGTATATGTTTTTATGTGTTTTGAATCTCTGTATTTTGTTTTATGTAATTTGTGGTTAGTTTGGCTTGCGAAAAATCACCCAAAACCCACCAGGTCGAGCTAGCTGCCCGGCTGGGCCCTCAGACGCCCGGCTGCTTCCCTCGTCGACCAAAAAATCCAACCAGCCGCCCCGCTCGATTTTTCTGATGAAATTTTTTATTTGCGTTTTACCTCGTATCCTAGTTTAAGCCTTGTTTAATCTTGTTCCTAGTTATGTTTAGACTTGATTAAACTCTTGTTTGTCGAGAAAGAACCAAATAGAACCTTTTCGTTTGATCCTCGAAATTATCAAGCCCGAAAGACCTGAACCAACACCACCCAATTGCCCCGTTTCAACCCCTTATGCCATTTTCGTATTTTTATCCGCCCAGTTTGAACAAAAACCCCGTGGTTAGAACCCGAAGTCATTCAAACGGTATGGTTTGATTGATTTGGTACAATTTTTCATTTGTGTTTCCTTTTTAATTGTTTCTTACTTTGTTACAAAATAGTTTTTATAAAATTGTCTCTAGTAAAAAAAACTAAAAAAAATAGTTAGTTAGTTAGTCGATTTAAAAAAAAGAAGTTTTCTAAAGTCGTCTTCGTTTTATATAATAATTCGTTTGTGTTAAAAATTCTATTAGAAAAAGAAGAAAAAATGTATTGTTTAGTTGTCTTTCCTACTCGTTTGTTTTAATACTTTTGTCGTTATTTTAAAATGTGTCTTAAAAATCTATTATAAAAAAGAAAGTCTATTAAAATACACACACACACACAC
>BQNB010067994.1:0-18208 GCA_026074375.1 Tanacetum coccineum | reverse complement strand
TGTTAAGCTAATTAAGCACTAAAAAGCAATCCAAAAAGAGAAATAAGCTAAGACATGTAATAAGCTATACTTAATAAGCAATTTCGAACAAAAATAAGCAACTAAGATAAGCTAGAATGGCAAATTCACTAAAAAGCTATAAAACTCAAAAAATTTAAACTAAAGGCAAATAAGCTCAAATAAGCTTTTAACTAAAGGAAATAAGCTAAAGAGAGCATAAACTTACCTAATAAGCTATACTAAACCTAGAATAAGCAAATGCAACAAGCTAATAAGCCTAAATAAGCAAATTAACTTTTTGGCCAAAAATGATAAGCAAACAGCCAAAAGGGACTTTTCTAGCTTAAAAATAAGCTAGCAAACAGATCCTTATGGCTTAGTGGCTTATACCACTAAAAAGGATGGACAAAAAGCTACAATAAAAAACAAAGAAAAAGCAGTTTAAAAATCAAACAAGCACTTAAAAAGCTTCATGAAAAAGCTATCTCACACAGATTTGACACTTAGAAAAAATTTTGCAATCTTCACAAATACAAGCTTTTGAGCTTAAAAATAAGCTAACAAATAGAACCTTATGAACTTATAACCCACAAACAGATTAAGATTTGACCTCAAAGAACAAGAATCAACAATCAAAAAGCATTTTGAAATTCACAATAAGCCATAGAAACCAAATGAAAAAGCAATTTCTCAAACTTTTTAAACACTTAGCAATTTTGGCAGACTTGGCAAAATACAAACCAACAAATGCAGGTCTATTGTCTTTGTTTCTAAGGTGTTTTAACACTTTCATAAACACAAAAACATCTCCAAACTTCAAGATTCAAAGGCATAATCAAACAAGCAAATAAAATGAGCTATAAGCTTTCAGATTCAAACCACAATTTCTTAAAATCTTAAAAATGATATTTACTACTTAAAAACTTAAACAAACTGATTTTTACCCCTACTTTTATCTAGTCTAAGTTGACTCAAAAGCATAAAGTTATTTTTAACCCATTTTGACCCATTTTAAAGCTTGACCCAAACACTCCTTTAAAAACCTGTTTTGGCATTTTTTTTTTTAAGAGATTAATGCTGATTTAAAGCACAAATTTAAGAGACCAGATATTAAAAAAGTTAAACAAACAATATTAAGCAAATTTCAATAACCAATAAGCACTTAAATAAGCTAAAACAGATTGTGCAACTAAATAAGCTATTTAAGACAGAATTTAAGAAAACTTAAACAAATGATTTGCAAACTAAAAGCAGGCATACATAAGCATCAAATAACATAAACAAGCATAATTAAGCAGCAATAAGCAAGAGATAGGCAAAATAAGCAGTTTAATAGTAAAATAAGCTAAAACTTAGAAAAATGAGACTTACAAAGGCCCTTGCTCAAAACAGGGAAAATAAGCTTATAATAAGCTAATCTACAAGCTCTAGCTTGTCAAAAGACAAGCTAGTGGCAGCAATAAGCCTTTCCCTTTTTGGCTTATCTTCCATTTAAGCTTTTTGAGTGATTTTTGGTGAAATAAGCTTAAACCTTACAAACTATGAAAGAGTTTTGTAAGACTTAAGTAAACAGCTTAAGAATGTTATAAAAAGAGCTTTTGTGAGCTTATAAAACAGTTTTAAATCATCAAACACTTTAACTTAAATACGGGATAAAACATAAAAACTTCAATCTTTCATTAAACTTAAAATCAGTACAAGGCTTTTAAGAAAACAATATAATAAGCTAAAAAGACTTAAATTATAAGCTGAAGAAAAATTAAAACTAAGTGCCCCAAAGGCTTACAAATGAGCCTATTTATACTAAGCAAAAGAAGATTCTAGGACTTGTGCTTTCTTTGTGAGAGCTCCTGCGGGTGTGTTTGTTGTGTGAGTAGCATCAAAGAGCAATCTTGGCCATTGAAATTGAGTAGTGCCCAAGTCATATCATCTCTACCCTTGATTTCTTGTCTTGTTCCTTGGACGAATGAGCTTGCAAGGGATTGCTAAGGTGTCATGTGAGAGGATAAGGTATGTATAGGTGTGGGTAGACAAAGGGGAGAAGAAATAGGAACAGTGTTGGGATTGCATTTTGACGGGTAGTGGAGGACGATATACAGTAATTTGAGTTGCAGGGGAAAAATTTGGGAAAGGGGCAAGAATGGTCCCTGAGAGTGTATAGTTGTATTTCAATCATAGTCCTTGTGCTTTGCAAAATTTGCCCTTGAAGTTATAGTGATGTTTGCACCATTAGTCCTTTGAGGACTAACGGTGTAAAAGTTAAAAGGGGGTTGTGTTAACAGGCGTGGTATAAAGGGTTTTGGTTTGGGCTCATTGTTGGGTTGGTTATAATATAAAAGGTGTTGGGCCTTTATTAATGCTTTAAGGCTTATAAAGTATAAGTGGGCTGACCCGGGCCCACTAGGTGGGTACGGGAGGACCCACTTTTGACAATTTAGGTTTTCAGCTTCGGTTTTCGATGCTTTTTCCAATGCCACTTCCCGGGGTTGACTTTGACTTTGACTTTTTTGTTGACTTTGACTTGGTATTTTTGACTTATCACGGTCTTTCCGTTCTCGTGCTCGGTTTTGTCGTTTTGGCTTTAATTTTTGTCCTTTTCTCAGATATTCGTTACCTGCATAATACAAATGCAAAGCATACAAATATAATGTATTTTTGGTCATTTAAGTCCATTTTAGTGGTTAAAGGTATGTGTAATTAAACACATACCACCCTACACATGCAAATTTAATTTTTAACTATCCTAAATGATAAAAGAAAATTTAAAAAAAAAGAATTATATTTTTTTGATTTTTATTTTATTTAATATGAATTAAAAACAGTTTTAATGAAATAAAATGATTAAAAAAATTAATTTTGTTTATCAAATAACGTAAGCGAATTTCTCCAACCAAACGATAAAGACCATAGACAAATCTTTAAAACAATATAGAACACAACGGGCCTTTCGACCTATACCATTATGTGTATACAATCAAAGTTGATGAACAGAGCTAACAAGATGAGACACGATAGGATCGCAAAATAATCTTAAGATTAATAAGATCGTAATAATACCAAATACTTATTTATTATATTAACATCACCGAGTAGTCATGAGAGATTTAGCCTCTCATGGCTAATGAGTTCATAATAACAAAGTGAAATAGATAGATAAGAAACATGAAAGATCTGGATAGGCTATGGAGCATAAACACAACCTATTTATAAGTATCGAATCTTACTAAACCTCTTATTTTACTAAATACTATAAACCTTCTTTATCTTCGCCAAAATTTTATGTCAAGAAACCAACGATTGATGAAGAATTTAAGAGAGATTTATGTGAGATGATATATGAGATTGTATGAGAGATATGATAAGGAATGATGAAAATGGCTTGATTTTCGTCTCTATTTATAGGCTGGGTGAGAGCAAAAGTGCGGCGCACATTCTAAAATGTGCGGCGTACTTAGCCTAAGTCGGTGAAAATATCATTAGTGCTGAAGAAAAGTGCAGCGCACATTCTAGAAAAACTGGCTCACTTGAGCGTATTAAATGTCTTCATTTAATTCGATGGTAAGTGCGGCGCACTTTCTTCAATTTCTTGATTTATTATTTCTTTTCTTCTAATTTCCCTTCTGGTGAGTATAAACACTTGTAATTTGAATACTTTAAGCTTTTACCGTCTTCAAGTGAACCTGCACATATTTTATGTGATTAAGTATCAAAAGTTCATGAGAAATGATGAAATATATACAAATAACACCGCCTAAAACATGTATAATTAAGGCGTTATCAAATCCATTCACACTTTGCTATTGCTTGCCCTCAAGCAATCAAAGCGAGAAAACAAGATTCATTTATCGTGGACGTGGAGAAATTATCTTTTGTACAAGAGTTTACTAGTTTAATAACATTTCAGACATAGACATATAACCAAGCACCTCACATAGTAAATATGTTTGTTTTTAGATTCACTCAAGTCACTCATATATGTGTCTGCTGAGATTCAGGTGGGGGGGGAGGGCGGGGGACGGTATAGGGGTGTGGGGGGCGGGGGGGGGGGGGGTGGGGGGGGGGGGGAGGGGGGGGGGGGGGGGGGGGAAGGGGGGGGGGGGGGGGGATCATTGAGCGAGGAGAGCGTGTGGTGCCGGATGGAGGTGGGGGGGGGGGGGGGGGGCGGGGGGGGACAGGGGGGGGGGAGAAGGCGGGGGGTCGTGGGAGGTGTGGCATCCACGGGGGCGTACAGTCTCTATAGCGACCACGATAGGGTAAGCCATGCGGCATAATGGGTGAATTTAAAGATTCTATATGTTGGTGTGTTACTTTAGACCATACTCACAGGGCTGGGGGGGTGGATTCTCATTGTGCTGCTGTGAAGGTGTAGGTGTGGTGGGGGTAGGGGGGTGGGGTGTGTTTAGTTTGGGGTTTGGGGGAGGGGGGGGTTATTTTTTTAGAAGAATAATTTTATTTTTTGAGTGTGGGGGGGGGGGGGGGGGGGAGTAGTGGGGGAGCGTGCGAGGAGTAGTGAGAGGGGTTGAGGTGGGGGTGGAGTTATACAGAGGGAGGGGGTGTAGGGTGTTTATAGGGATGTGTTATTGGTAGGGTGTGGGGGGGTAAGCTATATCTATATGTAGGTATCGTATATATTATACACACAGTGTGGGGGGTGGTGAGAGAGTAGTGGTGGGGGGTGGGAGGTGGTGTGTATATTATATCTGTAGTGCGTGTTTAAAAGAAATTATGGGATAATTTGTATGTAGGGTAAATAGAGTGGGACAAGATTATATGTATGTAATGGGTATTGAGGGTCTGAGTATGATATATCTATCATATGAGTGTGAGTGGTTGAGTTGTTTAGGTTGTGTTATGGCCGTGTGTTTGTTTGTGTGTTATGAGGTGGGATCTGGTGTGTTGTTGGGGGTTGGTGAGTGGGTTTGTGGGGTGTAGTGGGGGGGGGGGGGGTGGGTGGTGTTTGGTGGGGTGTGGTGGGGGGGGGGTGGTGGGGTGAGTGTAGGGGGAGGGGTGGGGTGGGTTGGGGTGGGGGGGGAGGGGAGGGGGTGGGGTGGTGGTGTTTTGTTGTGGTGTGTTGGGGGGGGTAGTAGGAGGGGGGGTGAGAGAGGGTGAGTGGGGTGGGGGGGGGGGAGGAGTGTGGGTGGGTGTGTATGAGAGAGTTGGTGGTGGTGGGGTGTAGAGAGAGAGTTGAGAGATTGTCTATGTGTGGGGTATATAGTATTGGTATTGGTTTTAGTGTGGGGGAGTGGTGGTAGGGGGGGTGGGGTTGGTAGGTGCGTTTGTGGGGGGTGTGTGAGGTGGTGGGGTGTGGTGAGGGGTGGTGGGTTTAGATAGATTGTGTGGGGTGTTATTGTAGGTTGTGGTGGGGTGGTGTGAGTTGAGTGTGTGGTTTTATTATTTTTGGTGATGTGGGATTGTATTATTTTGTTATTTTTTAGTAATATGGTGGTTGATTATAGTGTGATTTATTATATGTTATGTGGTTGATGTTTGTTTGAGTTAGGTTGGTTTTATTTTTTTAATTGTGGGTGTAACTTTTTTAGTCCCTAACACTCTAACATACTAGTTCGTACCCTTTTTTTATTCTAAAGTTACACAACTCAAAACCTTAATTTCGGGTTTGTATATATCATGAAAATCGCTAGTGAAATGGCGACAAATTTAATCGTGCCCGGTCCAAACCCTCTCCACAAAACTGCACCAGGGCACGGACCCCGAGTACACCTGACGCCCATCATGATCTACCAGTGACGCCGACTATGTCTTCGGTTGTGAAGGCTGTCACGTTATATGTGAGAACTCCGTCTCCGGTTGAGCCACAGTAGAGAAATTCATACTGGACCAAAACAATAGTTGGTGTAGGTCCCGTAGTCTTGTCAAATTCTTCTCAAATAGCCTAAGTCAATTGTAATACTTCTCCAAATGTCTTCCAAATGCGAATACCTAAAAAGGTAAATGGTTTAAGGTTACCCATTTTAAGGCAAAAATGCATGATTATAGGGGGGTAAACCGACCCCGAAAAAGTGTATAAAATGACAACCGTCTATCAAATACCGCCTACACTTGGGATTTGCTTATCCTCAAGCAAATGGGCTTTTCTACCTAGACAAGTAACAATAATGAGGGGAGTCATTTTACCTACTCATTAAAAATATTTTTACAACACAAACCCTCTAGACCTCCGTAATTAAAAGGCACGAAAAGTATACACTTAGCAGCCGAAATACCTAAAAAGGAACGATTAAGTACCTATTTTGGGCATAAATGCACGATTTAGGGGGTTAAACGACCCCGAAAAAGTGTATAAAATGACACCTCATCAAATACCCCTACACTTAGGATTTGCTTGTCCTCAAGCAAATGGGCTTTTCTACCTAGACAATAACAATATGAGGGGTCATTTTACCTACTCTTTAAAAATATTCTACAACACAACCTCCTAGACCTCGTAATTAAAAGCACATAAAATATATACTAGCACCTCACATAAGTGTTTTGGATTCTCTCTTTCACTCGGTTGTATAATAAATTATAACATAAGGGGGAAACAGAAAATCAACACTCATTACTTGTCATAGCATATAAATTACCATAGGCTTGGTCAAGGATCAAACCTCCACCGCTAGGCACAAGCATTATTCATTACTATCTAAGAGGTCTTTATAAAGGGTTGTGGGGTGTAGGTGTAAGATAACATATAATGGAAACGAAAACGGATGGGATACATTTGGGTGGTGACTTTGGGTGAATTTGGAGTACAGATTAGCCAATTATTTACGCGAATACACGCTAGTTTGGTTGCTAAGCCAAGACTTAGACGAATATCTACAAACTGTACACAACTCTATATCAATTGTCCCAAAACTGTATTTACAAGGATAAGGACTTAGCAACTTTGTACTCAAATAATTAACTTGGGTTATCACAATAATGTACTAAAGGCGAGTACATATAAGGTAGGTTAAGGCTTTTTGGGTGTAACGATTGGTTTAAGGGTGAAAATGCTCTTCATTAATAGTCTGGATTAACCAGAAAATTATGAGAACCATGAAAAAAGATAGGCTCGGAGGGTTGTACTAGGGTATCCTGCACTAAAGGTGAGTGCATGGAAATGGTGTAGGATAGTTATATGATCGGTGTGACCATAATAACAATTACAGGTTTAAAACATGGGTTAATCCTAATACCTCTTATCAAGCAAATCCTAATACTTACTATGCGGTCTCAGGATGCATCACAATAACAAGTTCTAGAAATTAATATGCGCTACCGGTATACTCTCATAATCCGAAAGTAACCGATACCAATGTTTCAAAAAAGGCGACAAAACCATGCATACATATCCGTAACGACAGAATAGACACACATGATTGCTCACTCCTTAACTTGAACAAGCTAAAGGTATAATATCTAAGGGCGAACCTCACATTGTGGGGGTGGAATTTTGAGGGTTTTTGTGCTAGTAATATAAATTCCTATCCATGAGACGCTATTAATACTTGGTTTTCATCGGTATGCATTATAAAAAAATTTTAAATTTGGGTAAAAATCACCTCTTATGCTATGTTTCGATATGTTACCCATCATTTTAAGGACAAAGCAAATGGCAAATGAAAGAATAGTTTATAAGGCTTATTTTCCCCGTACACTTAAGTTGAACATTGTCCCTAATGTTCTCGAGAAGTACCCGTTGAAACGAATAAAGGGAAAAGAAAACAAGGAAAAAAACTAGTACTCCCCTGGTTTACTCAATAATGGAGAAAAAACATGCGATAACTAGTTAAATCGTCCTCCGAGAATCGTCTAATGAAACTTCCTAAGAACTTCCAAGCTTCTTCTCATAAAAAAAAACTGTAATCAAAGACAACGACAACTACACCTAGCGTAAAATCCACGGGTGAATGATAAATACAACCTCATTAACTAAGTTTAGACTCTATGAAAGCAATAAAGATAGGATGAATGTGTTAACGTAATCATAGTTTTCTGCAAGTTTATAAAAGAATTACAAATTTTAAATATTGCACAAGTTATTTTTTCAAAAATACTTAAAATTTTTGAATTTTCTAGGCTTATGACACCGTTAGGAAATCCTGACATCATCACAATAGATAAGCTGACGGCGTCACATGCAATTCGTGACGCCGTCTCCACGCTCTGAGAAAATTTAGCTTTTGTTTTTGATGAAAAATTTCCTGTACGCAATCTTATGAGTTATCTCCTGTATGAATTACTGCAAAAACCATGAAAAACAGTTAACGCAATCATGTGACTGAAAACAAACACACAAGACACACGAGACACAGGACATTCCTAATTGCATTAATTTAAAATATTAGGTTGCCTCCCAAAAAGCACTTATTTTTGTTCGAGTCGCGAGCCTGACTCTACGCTTATTTGACGCGTATAAGGTGGGTCTCCCCTACACATGAGGTTAAGTGTGGGTGATAGTAGCGATACAGACTATTTTGATAGAAGTATGCCATGTGGGGTGAAGGAGGTGTTTGAATGGTCAAGGGTTTTACTACCTTCATCCTAAAACTACCCAGAATATATGGGTTGATGGGTGATTTGGTTCCTCTTTTGTCTCTTAGATTTACATCTAAAGGTGAGAAATTAGGTAAAAGTTGAGGCTTTGGTTCATCAATACCAGGAAATCCCTTAGAACTAAGAAAGAGGTCATGAGTGCTAGTGTCCGAGCTTAGATCCTCTAGTTTCATGTGGTTAAGGTTCTACCTCCATCGAGATTCCTATGGTCTCTTATACTTCTTCTAGGTGAGTCACAGGCTGTGTGTATACATCAAATTATGGGAGGAATTGTGGGGTACTTTGTGGGCTTGGATTATCCACCTTATCCTCCATCGTATTTAGATTTCTTATAGGCTCATGATCTAACCATGCCATGCACTTAGGTATCTTAACTCTAACCACTTCATTCTCAACTAATTAAGTTTTCAAATTTGCTATTATTTGGTCAGAAATAGTGCTAGTTGGGTTTTTCCACTGTTTATCGCATTGGGCACAATCTTCAATGGCTTCCCATGCTTCTTTAACACTTAATCTCCTAAGGTTCCCACCTGTTACATAGTCAATGCCTATTTGAGTATATCTATTGACATGATCACAAAAGAATTGAGCTAGGGACCATAAATTGAGGCCATGATGAGGGACTCTTTGGATTAAGTTTTTGAAACGAGTCCACGCATCATAAAGAGATTCACCTTGATGTTGTTGGAATATCAAGATGTTATTTTGGAATAGGAAGGTTGTGTTTCATGGTGGGTTTTGAGAGGGTGTGGTAGGTGGTCTTTCATACATCATGATGATGAACAAAAGAGAGATTTACAAAACAAAGGGCATAAAAAAAAGATAGACTACAAGAAAGCTAATTGACAAAAAAATAAATCTTACTTGATAGGAATCTTGTGAGTAGACCTAAGCTAAATAGGATCCAAAACCTACGCTATTCCCTGGCAGCGGCACCGAAATCTTGATGCGGTCATCGTAGGACTTCTACAAGAAGTTTTACAACTCCCTAGGTAGTGTACCTAATCGTTGTAGCGTAGTATAGGCAAGGCTCGGGGGTTGTTATCGTTCTCTAGGGGAATAACACTGTAAAGGCCGGATCGAATGTTCACTAAGGTCTAAAGGTTAAAGGAAGATTATTTTTGTATTTTTGTGAAGCAAGTAAACTTATGGTTTTGAAAGTTGGTTCGTATTAACTAGTTCTACTTTTAATCTAATCTAATGAGGAGACAATTATACAACGAAGCATATTCACTTGGGATGCACTGCTCCTTGCTAGCTATCCAATTCTACCTATTGCTTTGTCACACTTAAGATGTAATGTATAATTATTTCCTAAGTCATGAACGAATTACACGAACTCGCCTTCTACTTAGTATTCTGCTAGAGCAACGCGCAAGTAAGGTAGTATGAAGACTATTACCTAGCCCCTAGGAGTACACTAAGTGCATGCGAAATATATTAAAAGTGGATCAACCATATTAGAGGGCAAGGTAGTATGAAGACTGTTACTCGATGGTATCCTTTCTACACAATCATGTTTCCCTATACATGTCAACAACGATACAAACAAAAGCTGGTTTTCTAGAGCCTAACATGCACATCCATTAACAAGAAGCAATAGGAAACAAGAATTATAAATTATAATCAATTAGACTCATTGAATATGTCACAAAAAACAAGATCTAATCAATTAATGACAAGGTTCATGCAATCCCAAATAAATACTAGATGAATTAGCCAAGCATACGCAAGCAATATAAATCATAATCAACAAAAAGATTTGAAGACATGAATTAAGATAGATATGATAATCAAACCATTACAAGATGTTTATGGCATGAATTAAGTCTTCTAAGTTTATGGAAAAACACCTACCCAAACCCTAGAATAGGACTTAGGGTTGGGGGATTGATAAAAATGAAGTTATGAGGCTGTATTTATAGGCAAAACCCTAACCGACCTTTTTGATGGTGTCACCAATAACATGTGACGCTGTTACAGCGACATCTTTTGCCTGGTAGTATATTTTCTTGTTCTGAATGCTTGAGCTATTGAATCATCAAAATTCGAGTTCGTATGAAGGAGTTATGATCAAAACAATATCTGGTACTTCGCGCGCACATCGAATGATCATCTTTATCTAGAATCTTCTAAGGTTTCTTTAGGTCGGCTACATTATGACGCCGTCGCCAAATCTCTGACGCCATCTTGATATTCGTTGTGATGGCGTGATGTTGTATCTGTGACGTCGTCTCCAGCCACTATAGATAAATTCTTGAGCAATGTTGGTGTAGGTCCGTAGTCTTGTCCGTTTCTTCTCCAAATGAGCCCAAGTCACGTGTATTTCTTCCAAATGCCTTCCAAATGCAAAATACATGAAAGGAACGATTAAGTACCTATTTTAGGCATAAACACACAATTTAAGGGGTTAAATGACCCTGAAAAAGTGTATAAAATGACACCTCATCAGTCTAATATTAGGATTAACAAGATCTAATCCACCCTCTACACTACCAAAACATAGGGATCAATGAAAGGCTATAAGGATATCTAACAGAACCATAATTGAACAGGAAACATTAATCATAACAATAGTAAATACGTGGTTAGGCCAGCACTTAGAGTGCTTAGCCGCTCATGGTAACAGAAATGAAAGAATTAATGAACATAGACAAGGGTTGAATCATCATTGTTCTTATAGTGAATGTTATGAACGATTAAATATAAGAAATGTGTAAAGTGACTTCTCCCTTGGACCTTCTAATGAAATCCTTCGGAACTTGGGGGTATGGTTCACCCCTTGGAACTGTGTTCTGAGTTGTGGAAGTGAGTGATGATGAATGAGCCAGATGAGGGCTCTATTTATACTATTCGAAACTATTACAGCATAACAGTTATGAGACGTTACACCGTAACCTTGCTTGCTTAGGCTTCCAATCTTCCAGGCAAAAAATGACATAACGGCGTAACCTTGTCGCCTATGTTACGCAGTAACGCTGACTCAGATAAGTCATCCCTTGTAAATTTGATTGTTACGGCATAAAGTAGGAGAGGCTTTACACCGTAAAAGGTGTGATAACTCATTTCTTCTCTAGAATATGTTATGGCGTAATCCCTCGGGGGTGTTACGCCATAAAATGCCTTGAACTATTCACTTTAGTGCATTTTATGTCCAAATCCCATGTCTTTTGCTAAAATTCTCACTTGGTCCTTGAAAACTAAATATAAACAATTAAGTAACGTTTTTATACATTTATAACATGTTTATAAGCATTTTTATAGGGAATTTGATATTAAAATGTATTAACTATTTGATGTTATCAGTAATCTAAAAATCTAATCTTGTTTTTAAATTCTTTTGACACTTAGGATAATATATTAGAATAAAACATAGTTAATAAATAAAGTTTTGAAATTAGAGATGTGTCCCGATTGATAGAGCAGATCTGACTCGAGATCAATTACATTACTTGTGCATTTATACCAATCACCTAAAAAATGTAAGGTTTTGATCTTAAGGAATTCGGGTATCTATCTTTGATACCTAAGATAATTTTTTTCCTTTTTCTTTCTCGAGTTAAGGTTTGAATGCAATTGCAAGTGACTCATCCATCATTACGGCTGTGTATTTGTGATTTGTCGCCTTTTCTGGAGCATTGGTATCGGTTTGAAAATTGTATGAGTGTGCCGGTGATTTATTGATTCTAAGACTTGTGCTTGAAATCATTACGAGACCGCAGTAAGATCATGTTCGTGTGTTAAAGGTATTTTTATGTGATAAAGAGGCAACTTAGGATTTAACCCAAATTAGCCTATCCATTTCACATTATTTATTCTTTTAGCTAATTACACTGATTAGCTAACCACTCAAATAAAACCCTTATGTTAGCACTCATCTTTAGTGCTAGATACCCCTAGTTTAACCTCTGAGCCATTCTACCCCTTGTCGAAAGTCCCAATGGTTGATTGCTATTTGCTTGGTATGATTGGTCGATTTTTGCTCATAGTTTGTTTGTACTTTGCTATAAGTGTTGTGCCATTTTGACGAAGACAAAGAGGGCTCGCTTTGTATTTTCGTATTTTTATGGTGTATGCTTATCTCAAGTGTGAGGGAATTGTTAGTTGTTTGAATGTAAATAATAAGTAAAAAAAGAGAGAGAAAAAAATGAAAAAGAAGAAGAAGAAGAAGAAGAAGAAAATAAAAGTGAAAAAAAAGAAAAATAATGAAGTATGAATAAGAGTTGATGTATGGAGCATACTTTTATATCATTTATACGAGTTTGAGGTTGTGTTGTTCGAGAACCACACGGGTTTGTGGTATGTCGTAACTAGCAACATGGGTCTCTTGGACTTGTCGACATGTATTATTATAAAACCATTTCTAGTATATATTTCCCATGCCTTATCTACACCCTTATTAACCCTTAGCCTAACGTTACAACCTGAATAAAAGTCCTCTTTTGATATTTATACCTGGTGCTTACGCCTTGTCGGTGCAGTTTTGTTTCTTGTATAAGCCTATCATATGAAATGGATCATGTCTGAGCAATTAAATGTGATTTCCCTTTTACCCTCTATTACATCACATATGAGTTTTTGAGTGAGTTATACTTTCCTTATTCGTGAGGTACTTAGTCATGTTATTACAGATTAAAGATCATTGGGTATTGTCAAACATCTCTACTTTCGCATATTAAAAATCCAAAAATATTTTTCACAATTCTATTTTTGTTTTGTAAAGCTTATTTCTTTATGTTGCTTGAGGACAAGCAAACCCTTATGTGTGTGTGTGTGGGGGGGGGGGGGAGGGGGGGGGGTGTTTGCGCCTTTTGCGCTTATTTATTAGAAAAACCAAAAATATTTTCAAAAATTTCACACCCAATAAAAATTTTTAAATTAAAAATAAAAATTATTGAAATTTAAAAATATATATATAGGAAAAAACTTCCTTGTCTTGTCATGTAGGAACCTTGTTTCTATATTTCTTTTCTTAGATTTGCATGAGGGCAAGCAAAGTTTTAAGTGTGGGGGGATTTGATAACGCTTAAATTATACATATTTTTATATGCGTTATCAATGATTTTATGTATACTTATTGGTTAATTATAAGAACTTTTTGTATAGAATCGAGTATATTTGCTATTGTAGGTTCTAAGTACGTGTCGTGGAAGAAAACGGAAGAATACACGAAGATTTGAAGCTTAAACGAAGAAATAACCGAAGATAAAGATCTCTCGACACCTGTTACTGTTTTGGTCATAACTCGGCCATACAAACTCTGTTTTAGTTGATTCAAGCGACCACGCGAAGAGAATTCAATTATCTATAATCGTAAAAAAGGCTAAATTCTAAAATTACCCAAAGTGTTGCAGTTTTACCCAAAGTGCGGCGCACTTTTGAGTCGGTGGAAAAATTAAAAGCAATTAAATGAAGATAGCATTAACTCCCGATGTGCGGCGCACAATTATTTTTGTGCGACTATTTTTGTCCCCGGAATAGACTATAAATAGCCTCATTTGGATCTCCCATTTCACACACTTTCACATATATCATTCTAGTTCATTTAGAACACTTAAAATAGTGATTTTTTGTGATCTTGGCCTGACAAACCAAAGATCCAAACAACCCTTCAAACCACCATCACCACCATCGACTACCACCACTCTCCACCATCAATTTTCATATTTTAATCCATCCAAGGAAGTTGCATTGAAGTGTAATTCAAATCTATAAGTGATTGTGGCAGAATTGTTTATAGTTTCTGGGTTTACTTTGATATAATAAAGTTTTCATTGGGAAAACTTATGAACTAATCAAACATTTGCTCTTGAAGTTGGTACAAATCTTGTTTATCTTTTGAATATGATCTTTACTAAATTCATGATGAATTTTATGTGTTTTGTTACTTCTTTGATCATGGAGTAGTCATCTAGTCTTTGTTTGGGTAATATGTGATCTTAGATATGGAGCGTTTGGATATGTGTTTATTGAATTGGTAAAACATATTTTATACAAGAATATAGGCTGAAAGGGTTCCTTTATATACGTGTTCTATCATTTCATCTAATTTATTAGTTATAATAACTTATAAAGGTCGAAAGGATTCATTGTTATTAATCGATATAATTACTAGTTACATTTAAAGGCCGAAAGGATTTGTAACTTGTGATATCTTTATTTTCTTAACTAGTAAACAATATCCTAAACACTTCATTGTCTTAGTGATCATTGCCTAAACAAACATACTTTAATTCCTTGATTGAATCATCTCTTAATTGCTTTCTTTACAATATTTGATATATGCACGATTTGGTTAATTTGATCCGTGACAATCATTTTAGTCTTAGCACCTTAATTACAAACTGTGAAAACTTCAATTCCCGTGGAATGACCTGGACTTACCTAATACTGTATTACACTCGATAGGGTATACTTGCTCTAGTATTGTGTTTTTAATAAAAATCAGTATTTCTAGTATTATAAATTTAAAGCTTGCAAAACATACATCAATATTGTAGTGTATGTAGTTTGTAAGTATGTAGATACGAATCTGTTAATACAAATAATTTCTAAAAACATTATTTATATTTTTTGACCTCTCAATGTTTTGATAATAACAAAATATAAAAATATTTACGATAAAAATAAACGTTTATATAACAACACGTAATTTTCATCAATGTAAATATCCATCTATTAAGTTAGATGCAATGTACTATCTATCTATTATATATGAACAACCTTTTTCAGGGAAATTTTTAGCTTTATTACATTACTTACATTACCAATATCTCAATATGCAACGCAACTTGCATAACTAAAGTTAACGAGCTCACGCAACCTATCTATGGCAATCCTATCTACATGTATGTCAAGAAAATGTCAAGTCAATATCTTAATATCATTTTTACAAAGTACATTACTCATATAATGTACCATTTGCAATAATATATCAAAATAGGCTTTAAACCATTATCATATGCCTCTAAACCCTAATTCCATGAAAAGTTAACATCTAAAGTGAATGCACAAGATACTAAAGCATATGTACAAGTAATATAACATCTCATTTGAATAAACTCCCTCCAAAATAAGGTACAAGTCTTATAAAGTAGAAGGTACAAATCATTAAGCATGATCTTCAAAATAGCTGTTTCACCTCTGTTTTCCTAAAGAATCTTGTACAATCTATCAAGTACAAGTTACAAGCAAGTCTTATACTTCATTTATAATCCATATTCATTCTCATTTCATGAAATTACAAGAAATCCAATTTAGAAACCCTAACCTGAGCTAAATACTAAACCGTGACCTGTTTCTCGATTTTTATCCGTTTTAAACCTCAACCAACACTCAAATAAGTTGTAATAACTTATATTACAACGTTATCAATCATATTCTATCATGATTGCATCATTTCATTTCAATTATACACGGAATAAAACCAAGAAACCCTATACGTGCCCTAAATGGAACATTAGACCCGTTTACTCATTTTCGCCCATTTTAAACCCGAACCACTAATCAAATTGTGTTAATAACTCTTAGTACAAACCTTAAAAACATTAATCCACACTTATATCATCAATGTACTCAAAATCCAAGCTTGAAAACCCTAGTTCGAGCCCTAAGGAACCAGCGACCTCTTTTCTTGCAAATTAACCCATTTTGAAGCTACACTTTGCAAACAAGCACCTTGATGACCATCCTACTTCATCAATAACCAGCTTAGAAGCACCTCTAAGTCTTATCCTTGGTTACAAAAGCTCCACATCCTCTCTTTTGGCCCTAAGTAGGCTGCGACACCACAATGACTCAAACACGACTTCAATCTAGTTCCTAGTCTTAGCAAGTCATCATGTAGCTTCAACACATCATCCTCTAGCTCCCATACATGTCCTAACCTGGTCTCTAAACTCCCTTGGCCTCCAAGGTACAATTTGACTATAAATAGAGGTGTAAACCCCTCATTCTCATTCATCCCCCACTTCCTCCTCTAAAACCCATTCTAGCAACTTATCTCTGCCCAAATAAGATCCTAAGAAGTCCCAAGAACAATAATCAAGAGAAGGATTAAATCCTTGAAGCCTCAAATCTCTAATCCTAGGCGTACGAAGCGTTTCTACCCATTTCGACCTGTTTTCCTCCATTGTTGATCTTCAAAGCTTAAACCCAAGTTCTACGATCTTCATAGCTGCTCCTAAGACTTAACATATTTACTCAGGTTACATGACGTGGCTGTTTACTATCATTTTGGCTATATCAACCTTTCCTATTAAGATTGTGATAAGGTCATCAGCTTTCATTTTGGAATATTTATTACAACTACCTATCAGGTGAAGTTCATAACCTCGCCTTTACTTATTTACATGTTTTATAAACCCGCGAGGGGGATACATGCTTGTTTACAAACTCTTTTACATACTCGTTTATCTTATAACAATGTGATTACTTTTCAAAGACTTAATGAGTTCATAACCTCACATTTCAATCTTTTGAATACTTTATAAACCCGTATAAACCGTGAATGCAAGTGTTTTCTGTATGCTATCCAGATATATTATTGCCTAAGTAGCTTCCGGTGACGTTATTTCCATATCATGAACCATTAATTAATTACAAGTGAGCGTGAATATTGTGAATAGATCTATTGGAGGTGACGACTCCCATTTGTATACCCATTCATAGGGTAGTCAAACGCACTATATTTGACCTAATGGGTAACCTTGGCAGGTTACCTTTTCCACGGGGACATTTGTTCCTCAACCAATGTCACTACGGTGATTTTCCCTGTTAACGTATTGGTGTCATGAGCTTAGGTGCAATAATAATGTTACCATTTTTCCATGATAATTGTATTCGTTGTAATTATTACCAATAACGGGTGTATAACAACGTAACCCACATACCATTAAACTTGCATTCAACTATTCTCCATGATAATACTGTTTTCCATAAATGTTTTCCATGATAATTGTACCTGTAAAGCAAATATTTCCATTACTACTGAACTTGTATTCAACTATTACATTTCAAACCTATGAATTTCACTCAACCTTTGTGTTGACCCTTTTTATGCATGTTTATCTCAATTAATTGATCAACTTTTGGCATGGAGTGGCATGGACTTGAAGATGGCTAAAACTTGTTATCATTTACATTTTATGTTTATAGATTTTGGGACCTGCCTTTGTAAAACTCTGATTTTAAATGAATGATAACGTATCTTTTAAAAACGTCTCTTTTGAGTCGTTTTCTATGATTGTGTCTGTGATTCATGAAGTAATACCCCAGATTATCTTCCGCTGCTATATTTATCAAAATGGGGGTGTTAGAGAGTGACGTTAACAGGGAAAATCACCGTAGTGACATTGGTTGAGGAACTATGTCCCCGTGGAAAAGGTAACTTGCCAAGGTTACCCATTAGATCAAATATAGTACGTTTGGCTACCCTATAAATGGGTATACAAACGGGAGCCGTCACCCCTAATAGATTTATTCACAACATTAGCGCTCACTCGTAAGCAATTAATGGTTCATGATATGGAAATAATAGCACTGGAAGCTACTTAGGCAATAATATATCTGGATAGCATAAAGAAAACACTTGCATTCATGGTTTATACGTGTTTATAAAGTATTCAAAAGATTGAAATGTGAGGTTATGAACTCATTAAGTCTT
>BQNB010067993.1:0-33997 GCA_026074375.1 Tanacetum coccineum | reverse complement strand
CCTTTTGCCTTGGTCAAGGGCATTCGGTTAGGATCTGTATTAGGGTTGCTATATAAGTGTATACATAACCACGAACCATTGATCACACAAGCTCTAAGCATATCTTCGAGAGTTTGAATGGTTCTCTCGCTTTGTCCGTCAGTTTGCGGATGATATGCCATTGAAAGAAATTTGGTTTTGCTTTGGAGAGTTTTTTTTTTTTGCTTAGGATTGTGATTTTTGAGTTGTGATTAACATTGAAACACAACCTCTCTATTTATAATGAAATTCACAAACACAAAGACTGTGTATGAAGTAAGCATGGTAGCCACAAGATAAAGATAAGCATGTGAGGGGACAAGATCCAAAAAATATGCCATAAGGATAAGCATGTGGGGGGACAAGATTAAAAAAATGACATAAAGACAAGCATGGGTACAAGTCACAAGATAAAGATAAGCATGGGTACAAATGAAACCGAACCGAACCGGTCAACCAGTTAACTGGTTTGCACACGTCTACAATGATGTATACAACCATTTACCCAAAAACGTCCTTATAAAACAGAAAAACGCTCTTTTGAGGCCTGAAACGACACCGAAAGGCCAAAAACTGACACAGCTCATGGCAAAGCGAAGAGCTTTGCCCGCTGGGCCGTTTCCGAGTGACCATGCGAATTTCAGCCAAATTCGCAAAATAAATTTGTTGCCGTAAAATAAATTTCTTGACGAATTTCAGCTCGTTGACCGCAAAAAACGCTCCTCTACGGGTCCCCCCACATTAGAAAAGCTAAATTCAAAAAAAAATTAAAAAATATATCCAAACCGGTTAACCGGTTCGGTTTCGGTTTGCCGGTTCCAAAAACCGGTCGATGAACCGCCCTAAACGGAAAAACCCTAAACCGGTTCCAAACCTCCGATTTGGCCAAGAACCGGAATCGGTTCAGGTCAAAACCGGGGTTGACCGGTCCGGTTTTCGGTTCGATTTGAAGAACCGGTTCAAAAACCGGTTTATTTGCTCACGTCTATATAGGGATAAAGAGGCCAAAAAACAGGCTACCATAAGCCCAACGAATGCTCGTACATATTTTGTCCTCTAGCGTGATGCATTTAATATCTTTCTTGACATGTTATTTTTAGGGCCAATAAGCTCAGTTATTGATAGTTGAACCCACCATCAAAGGACTCAAAGTGTGAAGTGTCACATTAGTCGATTTTATATTGTTACTTGTTGGTTAACAAGAAAGTATTGAGACCTTTACATTTAATTGGCTAAAATATCAGAAATCATGTTTACTAAAAAAAAAAAAGAAGTCTATACGATCGAAACGAGATAATAAACAGGGCATTTGCTTTCTGTTTCTAATTGTAAAACAATGAAAAGATACTACTAGTAAACTAAAAACTGACATAACCACATTGTTAGTTGTAACAGAACGAGTAGGCAATTTCATCCACAAATATTAAAACAAAGAGATGCCTTCATATTTCAAAGCTGATGATTTGCAAGTAAAAGGATCTTACTACACTTCATAAGCACATAAACACTATCAATTATTCGAGTAAGTTTGAGTCGACAAATCTCTAATGAGACAGATGGTATACATAATAGAATAGAATAGTAGACTGCATAAATTAGTAATAAATTTAGGTAGTGTATATGCCGAATACATTTTCAACATTGAATCCCACATCGGACAATAAAAGAAAAAAATGTTAGATAATATACCACATGATACAGGAATCAACGTATTTGGACTAGTGTTATATATTCAGGTGTAGTGCAATAGCATGCTAAATAAACCATATATTTAGCGTGCTTTTATATCCTACCTGAAAATTGATACAAAATCCTAACTTTTTATATAGGGTTTTTGGCTTTTAATAGCCACGTACTTTCTCAAATGTATTCATATGATACGTGTACTAAATTTATTGCCGAACTTTGCATTTCGTGTCAATATGGTACGTAAACTGAATTTTCCACCTGTTTAACAGGCTAAACGCTTACGTGGCATCCTAACACGTACCATATGAGTACATGTGAGAAAGTACGTGGCCATTTAAAGCCAAAAATCCTCATTTTAATTTTCACTTAATTTAAAAAAGTAACCGGTTTTACAAGTAGCCGGTAATAAATGTACCATATTGACACGAAATGTAAAGTTCCTGTATCATATGGATAATAAATTTAGTACACGTACCATATGGATACATTTGAAAAAGTATGTGACTATTTAAAGCCAAAAACCCTTTTATATACGTATGAACTTGTGGTTTTGAAATTAGTACATATCAACTTGTAGTTTTGAAATTAGTACATAATTTTAACTTTTTATATATGAACTTAAATTAGTACATAATTTAGTAATGGGATAGCTTGGCTACAATTATTTTGTAGCCAATTGGCTATAATCCTCCACCAAAATTAGTACATAATTTAGTAATACTAATAGGATTACATTTAAAGGACTTTTTATATATGAACATGTAATTCCGAAATTAGTACATAATTTAGTAATACTAATAGGATTACATTTAAAGGACTTTATATATATGAACTTGTAATTTCGAAATTAGTACATAATTTAGTAATAGGATTACATTTAAAAAAGTGTGCAAAGTGCAAACTGTTTAGTTCCTCTCTTCATTCCAAAATACTTGTCAATCAAATAACACACTATGTAAAAAGTTATATTTATCAAGAAACCAATTGATTACAAAATAAGGTGACATTATCATGGAATGCCATGCTTTAAACGAAAAACAACACACAAATCAACCTATATATGGTAAGTAACATTTATTTCAATAAAACACTCACGCTATATCAATTCGGCTAGTCCAAAATCGCACATTAGGAGAGCCGAGTGTGCAAATCTTCTCATATTCATTATCTTTTAGATAAAATTTTAATAATATTAGATGTTAGAAGATCCAACAACACATCGACATGATAAATAGTCGATTTTGGTGCTTGAATCACCTCCCTTCACACAAAAACTACCCTTAAATAAGAAGAAAAAAAAGATTATTGACAAAATATGCACAATTAAGAATCGATGAAAATTTTACAACTTAATCCATTCAGAACCATCAATGAAGCTAAGTGATAGAAAAGGCTTAGCTTCTTCGTAAGTTAGTTCTCTCGACCATGACACTCTCCCTGCAAATGTTGCTCCTGGTCCGCTACATTTGTATTGTCCGTAGTACACAGTCCTGCAATAATTATCACACATCATGCACATCATATATTTATCGAAAAATGATATAACCTAAGATAATCTTGATAGTCTTTCCAATCAAATGGTTCATATAAGTAGTTAGAAGTTGGTCAAACTATAAACGTATGATATGATCATCTTATTTATCACCTAGCTAATAAACTTTTTATGTAATCTTCTACGTAATTTTTTTTCTAGCTTAGCTTTTTGCTAGCCTTTTCTAATATAATTTCACCCTTCAAAAAAAAGTTGATCTTTTCCTAAACATGTAAAATTAAGATTACATTAAGAGGATGAGTAAGATACATTATATAGCTCGGATCAATATAAATTCGATCATTGTCCACATGGAGAAACTATAGAACCAAACAAACCTTTTTCACGGGAAAAAAACTAATATGAGTGGCAAGTTAGATGGTATGTAACTCGACTACACCTATAGTTTAGCAGTTCAAGTCATAACCTGTCATCTAACACTAGGACTGATCACGGTATGAAAATCGCACCGGACTGATCAAAGATTGGATCATATCAAAAACCGATTTTGTTTAAAACACTGGACCGAAATAGCTAATTCATGTCGAGGTCGGTCCGGTCCGGTTCAATAAAACAAAATTCCCAGTTTTGTTTAAGACCGAACGAGACCGAATATGAAAAAAAGAACGAATCAATGACCGAACCGAAATATGTTTGATTTAGTCAGTCTAGTTTCTCGATCCGATCTGATTCGTGATCTCAGCCATATCTAACACTATTCATTAAAAAAAACATTTTCCATTAACTCATATCTCTCGAGCCCCATCCAATAATTGTCTTGGGATGCAAAACCAAAATCCATAGTAGTTGCACGCGTGCACTACGTCTTATGTGGTACTTACTTTTGCATATAATTCAACAAAAGCAATTCCATTACCAAATTACCCATTCCATAAGGCAATGCACTCAAACAATTTGTTACTCTCTCCGTCTCAAAATTATTGTTTCTCGAAAAAAAAACACACAGTTTAAGAAAAATGCATTTATTACTGCTTCTCTTTCTTACTTTTTGACAGAATGACAGTTTTACCCTTAGCTAATTAGTTAAAGTCTTCTTTAAAGTTTGTAATATAGTAAACTTGATCACAATTCTCTATCTATTTTTAGTAGTAGACAATTAAATTGAGACATCTCAAAAAGGAAACGTGGACAATAAAAATGGGACGGAGGGAATATATATATATATATCTACACACATAGCATTATTGTTTAGTAAAGAAGCATCCACTAAAGTTGGTCTAACATTAAACTAGCAATGTTTCATCCTAGTCACTAAAGTTAGAAAAAAGTTGCATCGTCTCTTTTTCTACAAGAAATGTCATATTTGCTTAAGCTGGTAAAAATGTGATATTTATATTATACCATCAATTGGCGTACGTAAATAAAATAGAAAAGGATATGAGAACTTACGTTTCACGGTTAGGGTCGCCCCAATTGTACCATCCTTTAGGAATAATAATGTTATCCATGTAAGTATAGGCAAAAACGACACGCGAAAAAGGACCCCATGCTCTCCCAAGATAAAGTGCACCCGACCCGGTGACCTTACATCTTAAGAACGAAAACCCTGTGTCCTCTAGCAAACTACTTCTCCCTTGCGCCGTTACAGCCCCTGTCACTGGCGCTATTGCGTGCACTTGACAACCCTAATAACAAAATTTGCAATATTCGTTATCGAATGTGTTTCTTAGTAACAAAAGTTAAACAAGGGCGATCGCACATGTTGTACGTGCTACAATGATTCAAATACAAAGTGACAACGTGATTTCATCTCATACTAATAAATGTAATGTACTATTTTTCCTATTGAACGTTACAACATGTTTACACCATTTTAGCTAATTCATGCAATAAATGATATACAAGATAAGTTACTGCCACCAGCAAAATTGCATGCATGTTAGCATTACAAACTATCATATGTGAATTTTTTTTGTTAAAAAAGTGTAATGCTGCATTTTGAAGCTATATTATGCTTATATAGCCGGCTTGTAACTTATTTGGTTTTGGGCTGATATATACGTTTCATAAGCTCACTTTTTGGCTTATATACGTTCATTATGACATAATAAACTTAGCTCACTTTTTGGCTTATATACGTTCATTATGACATAATAAACTTATATAAAACGAAAAGTTTCAAAATAAACCACAAAAAGTTACCTTATGAAACATAAACCGAAAACCAAATAAGCTATAAACCGACAATAGAAGCCGGAGCAAACACCCCCCTTAAACAAAGTTGTAACTTAATTGGGTTCTTAAGCCATAGAAAAGATATGGATTGTGGTCCAATGGGGCCCATAGTAGCACACTGGACCATGATAATTCAAATTGTACTGAAAAGGGCTTATGATTGTTGGAAGTTTGAAGACAAAAAGAATAATAATTAAAAGTCTATAAAAACTATATTTTAGTCTTTGTTAATGTAAATTAGTGTAATTTGGTATCTTATGAAAAAATAATAATGTACCTAAACCTTTTTATTCATAAGAATTAAAAGTAAGCTGCTTAAAATAGACGAAAAAAATAAAATAAAATTGCATGTTTTTTTGGTTAAATTGTTGTTAAAACAAACCTCGAAAAGAGAGAGACCATTGCCAAATATGAAGTCGACAGAGCCTTCAATGTAACAATCTTTGTAGTAATGCCTACCCAAATGATCATAAAGTGTATCTTGTGCACCCAAAAATCGACATCCAACAAATGCAGCTGTATCTGCTGATATCCTGAACGCGACCGCTTGTTTCCCTATAGCCCCTGGTTTAGGTACCGGGGTCGTGTTCTGCATGCATCACATACTTATACATTTAAGGGGGGTGTTTGGCTAAGCTTATATGATGTGCTTATGAGCTTATTAGCTTATATGTGTTAAATAAGCCAAAACTAAGTGTTTGACTAAGCTTATATCACTGGGCTTATGAGCTTATATAAGGAGGGGTGGCTTATATAAGAATATTATATAAAATGACTTTTATACCCTTATTTAATAATTACAATCATTTTATTTTTATGTATTTTTTTGTCATTTCACCTTATTAGTTATATAAGCTAAACCAAACACTTAACAAAAGCTTATGAGCTCACGATATATAAGCCATAAGCCGCTTATATAACATAAGCATAAGCCCAATTCATAAGCTTAGCCAAACACCCCCTAAATGAAAACTCGAAAGTGAGTTGATTGCAAAAGTGTTTAATATAATGCATGTGTTTTTTTAATTTATTACCTGAAATGTGATGTTTTTGGCAATGAAATAGGGGGCATTGACCGCGAAAGTGGCTGAGCCAAAGGTGCCAATGGCTTGACCTTTGGCACCGATGGTTTGAGCCGTGTCGCCCCATTGCACAATTGTTTTCTGAGCACCTGCCCCTTCTATTGTTATGAATGATTTCATGGGAGGTATGGTAACTTTTTCCCTATCAAAAAGTTAAAGAAAACAAGTCTTAAAAATGTTCATTAATCTGATAATAAATAATTCTCTTGTATGTATATGATTGCACAATTTTTAATAACACATGTTTTACTATGGGGTAATTTATTCTTACATTCCAGATAGAGAATATAACACGGTGCAAAACAATAAGATTTTTTTTTTCACTATGCAAAAAGATATTCTATTTTACAAAGATACAAAAGACTACTTAGAAAATATACTAAAAAGTCATGATCGTTATAAAGACAATTATTAAACAAATAAACATGCCAAAGAACTTTTAGCCATATGAAATTAGGGAGTAATGGTGCATGGATTTGGTCTAATCATTAAAGAACTTCTAATGACTCTTAAAAGCTAAAAAGTGATGCTATTTGTATATTTGCTTATAAAATATGATGTACATATCAAAATAATTAGCAAACATTATGATTTTACTGTGTACGTGTTATCTTTTGAATGATTAATTAATGATTGTGAGCATGATATGAGAACCAGACAATGACTCTCGGTCATTTAAAAGATGACACACATGCTATATGCACTCTTTAACTTTTGTACTAAGGCACAAGTTAAAATAACCATTTAAAAAGTTGCATAATTCAAAAAATTAAATTTTCTGGTAAACAAATAGAGTATGAATTCACTAAAATACCCTCAATGATATTTGTCATCATACTTCTGCATGAATTACAAATTTTCCATAATAGTATAAAAAAGCAAAAACCAATGTTCCAAATTTGTGTTTTAATCAATCTCTATCAAATCTTATTGTCAGCAATAGAACACAAAACACTTGTCGTCTATATATGTATGTTAAGACTCGGGAAAATTCAAGTTTTAGATCATTACAAATATAAACTTATGAAATAAAAATAAATCAAACTCATGTGAACTCTTGAGTCACCATTGACATGAAAAAGCAATTTGACCTCGTCAACAAATCATCTAAGTTAATCCTATTCTCTTCACTACTCTTTGAATTTTGCCACAGAAACACAAATTCCTACAAACATAAAAGACAAACACACACATTAATTATAGACCATAGATAAAGCCCCAAGACCGATAGGTCGCTACGCTCTCCATACACAGGAACAGGGGCAGAGGACCTAAGGGGTTTCACAGAGGTTCACAGAAATCCGATAAATGTTTGTTTGCGTATTAAATTTTTAATAAAAAACTCTTGATTAAAATTTCCAAAATGAACCCCGGTCCTAAAACTTTTTTTTGTATCACAGTCAAATATTAGACCATAATTAAAATAATCCAATACGTTTTTTAATTTATTACCTAAACTTAGTTTTTAAAAAAATAAATGAAAATCGTAATATAGTTGTATATGTGCACATGATAACTTTTTATTTTGGCCTTCTAGACACATAATTACAAGCACACATGAAATTAAACACAAACTTACTTGTAACTCCTGCATAGAACTATGATGACAGAAACAATAAAAACACAAAAAAAAAATAAAAGAGAAAAAACAAATATAAAACAAAAAAAATAAAAAGAAAAAAAAGAAAAAAAAATGAAAAAGAACAAAAATGAAACTAAAAGATAAAAAAAAAACAAAGATGAAAAATAAGAAACAATTGACAAAAAAAAAAAATCGAAAAATATAACATAAAACAAAATAAAACAAAAAGCCAAACGACTCAAGAAAAAAAAAAAAAGAAAAAACTAAAAGAACTAAAAAATAAAAAACTATAAACAGAAACAAAAAGAAAACAGCAAAATAATAAATTAAAAAAAATAAACTAGCACACCAAAAACCACCCACCAAAACCCTCACTCCAACGACAAACCACAACTCCCTTGCCCCCCCCAACCCCCATGCCCACCCCCCCCCCCTCGACTTCCCCCACCCTCCCCCCCCCTCACCCCCCCACCCGCAACACCCCCCCAAACCTACTCCCCAACCTCCCCCCCACACCCCCGCTACTACCGGCGCGTCCACACCACTCCATATGCCAGACGCTCCCGTCACCTTACGCCGTCTTAACGTTACCACGGAGATCGTATACGCAGGAAACAGGCTATGTTGTACCCAACATCAGCCCCGGCATGCCTTAACCCCTCCCCCTGCGCGCATGACCCACCAAATAGCCCCCTTTCCAGAATAGTTGTTTCTGAATATTGAACTTGATCCAAATTGACTCCACCTCTTACAAGAGTTTCTTTTTTGTGATTAAAAAGGCCTTTCGGAATGACACCATGCTTGTGGTAGTAGTACCAAGAAGTAGTAAGAGAATGAAAAGAGACCAAATGTGACTAAATTTAGCCATGAAAATGTAAGTGGAAAATGGTGTGGAGAACCAAAGAGAAAATGGAATTGAAGAATGTATGTTGGATGTTGCAAGACAAATGAATTGTGGTATGGAGTTTGTGAAGAGGTGAAGGGTTTATTGTGCATTTATTGAGCTATTGATAAAATATAATAATTGGAAAAGTTTTGTAAAAAGTTGCTTATATTTTTGGGAAATTATTCTTTTGTGTTGGTAACCTTGTGTAGAAGTGTGTGTGATGGGACATATTGCATGTGTATGTATTAGTCTATAAGAATCATGTAACTACATATAGCCTTACTTAATTACCATAATTTCCTTATAATATAAGCATTAACCATGCATTTTGTTTCTAAGTTGGAAAGTAATACCTAAATACTAGTATATCTTAACAAGATAAAATCAGTAAACGTTGTAATAAAACAACTATAAAGTATCAATCTAAGAAACATTAGCATAAACCATTTCACAAAAACAAAATATTTAACAGAAGTCCGTTCATGTGAGAGTGAATTACTTAAAAATGTTTTAGTCGTTATCGGTTGACATGATGCTCGGACTTAGAAAAAACCAGTATTTTTTAAAGATGATTTTCCATAGGACTTTTGACCTAACTACATGAAGGATTTTACTCTAGTTTTGATAAAAAAAGATTGCCTTTGTTATTTATTTCAGCTATGTTTGATAAGCCCTAACTAACTTATATAATATGAGTGAGAGTGATTGTGATTAGAGAATAATGAATCACGGTGTGTGGCTACCAGGAACTAGACATTTAGCCATCACAGGAGTGAATTTTAGCCACAAGTAGACAACTCCTATATTTTAATGCACTTTTTCCCGCTTTTTATTTCTAAATTTAATTTGTGTGATGGTGGTGCCCGATGAACTTTGTGTGTTCTTGGTAGAATAAATTCTTTCAAGACCATAGTCCTCATGTGATGTGATACTCTAGTGCATCATTATCATCAAAC
The DNA here is from genome assembly GCA_026074375.1 of Tanacetum coccineum. Lineage (NCBI taxonomy): Eukaryota > Viridiplantae > Streptophyta > Magnoliopsida > Asterales > Asteraceae > Tanacetum > Tanacetum coccineum. Next base: position 24,057 of record BQNB010067993.1, on the reverse strand, counting down.
TTGCTTATACTAATTTTGAAAGGCATGCAAAATTTAGTTCCACAAGAGGTAACATACAGTTAGCTCTTTGAAGCGAATTTGTATTTACTTATCAACTTTCTGTAACTAGGGAGATAAGTTTTTTTTGACGTCAATGAATGCGCCTTACCGAGAATTACTCTGACCATGTTCAACCTTTTCCTTAGCCACCTTAAACATGTATATCAAGTGAGACTTGAACATGAAACCTCTTGTGAAGACATTATAGTGCCAGCAACACTAGGCTTCCTATAACCGGTTAATTTTTATTCGGTAGCACCAAAACGGCATAGGGTAAATGTAAATGTGTAAATATGTTATGTCATTGCTACTAAGCCCTAAAATAATAGATGTCCCCATGTAATTTGCATAAGAAATTGCATAACTCCAAGTGTGACATGAAAAATTGTAAACTTAAACTAACAATATGTTGGTATCAAATAGATGGGTAACCTTTTTTTGCGCTAGCATATATGATGTTACGCGAATTGAACACATTTAAAACATCACAATTTATAACAACATGTGGGGTTCATCGTCTCATCTATATGGACCCACAGATTCCCACGTGAAGTGATCGAGCATAGTAGTCTTTTTTTTTTGGTAATCAGGGTTTTTGACACATTGATCAAATTATTCACAGGTTTGAACCCACCGCCATCATCATAAAGTACTTCTGGTCGGTTAAGTCTCAAACTTGCATCGTGCAGACATCCTCTCTCTCTCTCTATTGAAACAGTATATATACATAGAGTTATATTTCCCTTGTATGTATTGTGGTCGATTCTATCACTTATAACCTAAACCGACGAAAATTAAACTTAACAGTTTGATTTGCAACCCCGAGAAAAAAGATTAGAGTTCCTTCTCCATTTAACAACCATATGAGTCATGACAACTCATGTCACCATGATAATGACATGATATTATTAGGTTATGGACTGTTATGAATCAACATAAATGGACCCGAAAAAAAGAAGCGATTCTCACTCGAAGATGCAAAAGACAAAAGTCTAACTAGAAGACTATGTAAATTAATGTTTATCATGTAAACGTCCAAGATGTAAAAAAAAAGCCCAAAAAGAAAGCCCTCAAAGGCAATCCTAGTAGTATAAATACACCATAGTTTAGCTCAAAATATAGGTTAGCTACTTCTCATATATCATTTTTTCATCTATAAGGAGGTTGTAGCAACTTTTGTTTCATTTTTCAATCAAAAAGTTTCTTTTAATGTTTTAATCTTAACTTTTGCCATTGATCTTGTGATTTCATCCATGGAATGATCTAGGACCTACAATTGAGTAACAGAGCCTACAAAAAAAAGATTGATTATTGATTTTGGTTTGTATTTTTTTTGTTATTGATTTGAAAAAAGAGGGTTAGATTGTTTTGAGATTATATGTGTGTTTTTTAATCTTGATCAAAGATGGTTTATGTTTAAGCTAATATCATTCAACACCATCTTGTTAGCAATCACGATCTCCGTGATTTTCTTTGTTCATTTTTGTTCGTGAATTGTTAAGCAAAAACAAAGGTCTTTGGTTTCGTGTTATTTGTGCTCCCCGACCGAGTCATTCGCTCTAGAGGACCGAAACTGGGGAAGACAATCGAACAAGTTGAAAACTAGGCCGTTCCATACAAGACGTCGAACAAAGTGATCGAAAAGACGATCGAACAAAGACGACCGAACAAGGCGTTCGAACGAAGGGATCGAACAACCAGCGACCAACAAGCGTTCGAGACGAGGGGGATCCGAACAAGCGACCGAACAACTGGGGTTCCCGAGACGAGGGGGCTCGAACTAGCCATTCGAACTAGCCATTCGAACTAGCCAATCGAACTAGCCATTCGAACTAGCCGACCGAACAAACAATCGATCTAGAGGATCGAACTAAGTTGATCGAACTAGCGGAGGACCGAACGAGCAATTTTTTTTGGACCGAACGAATTTTTTTTTGAAAACTTGTGTGACGAAAAGGGTTTCAGTAAAACGGCCATAACTTTTGATCCGTAAGTCCGTTTTAGGCCCGTGACCTCTCAAATCGAAGAGAAAAACGAGACGGATCACGCTGTAACCACCCTTTAGCTGGTTAAGGATTTTTCGAAGGCCAAAAACATCGTTTTCTATGATTTATTGACGTTTTTCAGTTTTCAAGGACCGAACTAGTTAACTCTAGTGTGAACCGATCAAGCTATCCCTCTTAAACCAAACACAATAATCAAACAACAACAAAAACATAAACACAAATCAAACAAATCATCAATCACTTACGATCAGATCATTACTAAACAAACTTATTCAATGGCATCCAATGAAGAAACAAATGCTGCGGGTACCGATACTCGTCCACCTATGTTGGTTGAAAGTGACTACGATTCTTGGAAGATTCGTATACACAGGTACATTCGAGGCAAACCCAATGGCAAGCAGATATGGAAATCTATCCAGAATGGCCCTACACCTCACCCTATGATCACTGATCCTCCACCTACTGATTCTGCTGCTGTGCCTGCACCGAGGAAGAAACTTGATTCTGAATTCAGTGAAGAGGAAAACAAACTTGAGATGGCTGATACTCAAGCTGAAATCATTCTCAGTCAAGGTCTTCCCAGACACATCTTCAACAACCTCAATCAAACAAGCACTGCAAAGGAGATTTGGGATAATGTGGAGATGCTCATGCAAGGATCTGGTAAGACTCTTCAACAGAGGAAGGAAGATCTGTTTGATGAGTACGAACGCTTTCGTGCTATAGGAAACGAGTCCATTCATGACTACTTTGTGCGTTTCCACAAGCTTGTGAATGACATGAAGATTACTCAGCTCAACATTCTAACTCATCAGATGAACACCAAGTTTGTCAACAACCTTCCGGCCTATTGGGGTAAGTATGTGACTAATGTCAAAACCAGAACATGATATCTCAACCACAGACCTAATGTTCAGATCATACTCATCTCAAAGCTACGAGCCCAATGCCAAAAAAGACTCTCAAAAACAGAGAGCTTGTCTACAAGTATTGTTGATCCACTGTCCTATGTTGCCCTATTTCCACACCACATACGTGCAACTGCTCTTTCATCACCCTCAACTACTAGTCCTCAACCTACTGCTCTGATCTCCAATGACGCATTGATGGGCCAACATATGACTCAGATGCTAATCTCTTAAGTGGTTTTCCAAAAGCAGTTTTCCACCCACCAACAACCACACTCCGGACTTCCTCCAACTCAAGAACACATGCTACGGTGCATGATGGCACAGAATTGTTACTGAACCAGTTCAGAGGAGGCTCCAGGTAATGGTGTAATACAGGTCTGCGAGGCAAGAAGGGATATGTTTTACAAACGCAGATGAAAGTGTACATGTTGCTAGGCAGTTTAAAGAACCCAAAAGAAATATGACTCCTTAGTACCTATCAAAGATCAAAGCGATATTGATGGAACTAAAGAGAAAGGAGATGTGTTAGATGCTGAATCTGAAGCATCCCTCGCTGAGTGTAAATGCGACCGCACCTTATGACCAACCTCAGGCACTGGACTAAAATAACATGTTTCAATGCCCATCATGAGGATGCAATGACTCAGACGTGTATGAAGGCCCCAATCTGTGTCCGCTTTCATGGCCAACTTGTCCATCACACAAATCAACCAATAAATCCAGTCACTGAGGTACATCCAAATGATAATCAAATCTTTGATATAATGTGATTATCAGATTCAGGAGATCACCATGAAGAACATTTAACTCCAGAATGCTGAGACTAATTGATGACAATACGATTTCCGTATCATCAGTATCTTCTTGACACCGAAGCCCAAAATGTTCCAACTGAGGTATCTGCTGACACATCTGATAAAGTTTCTATGATTGCCATCTTAACTGACTTGCAAACCCAACTAGACGGACATGCTAAGGTTAACCAAGAAAAATGTTTGGAAATAGAGACCTTAAAAAATGAAGCTTCGGCAAGCAGCAACCAAAGAAAAAGTCGTCTAGATACTCCCACAAGGTCAAACATGATCTTGAAAACAAAGTTAGACAGAACAAGGCCCTAAGTAATTTCAACGTAATAAGCGTAACGCGAACTTGTGCAAGAAAGACGATTTGCTTCAATCTACTCTTTCAGGAAAAGAAAAATCAATTGCATTTATACCAATCTAAAAGGAAAAGATTTTTATCTGAGAAAAAGAAACTACAGATATTTATCTAGATGAAAATAGTTTGTTTTAAAAACTAGCTAACAAAGTTCAAGAGACATGACGCAAAGATGTAACATGCCAACTCAATACTATCCCCATGCCTTTCAAAGAAACCTAAAAAGGCAACCGATGAATGCACAAGGACATCCTAGGCACTTCGCAACCAGGTCTAGGCTATATGGCCAGCGTGCTCAACCTGTTTTGTGATGATTCTGATACTTTTGCATCCCCAAATCACCACCCCGTATTTTTTTAGTATGAGGATAGTGAGATGTCTTGGTACACAAGTGGTAGCATGAAAAAAAATGAACGAAAAACCAGGGCCATATTAGACCCCAAACTGTTTCTATGACGCATAAAAGCTTAATGCCCTTATGTTCGTTCCTCAGAAGGAACTGTCTGGAGATCAGGCGTATTGGCTTTTTGCCAACGAAATTGCTAGTCAAGATTGTAAACCAGCCACACCTGCTACTCCTTTTGTTCATAAAAGTCAACCTCCAAGTCAAGTTCTGGCCAGTCTTCAAAAAGTTAATGCTGTTTTTCATCAATTTGAAGGTATCATAAAAGAAAGAACAACACAAAAACCAGACTATGTTCAGAATGGGTGGTTAATGATATGCAGAACAAGTTTGTTTGAACAACGAACTGGAACCCATTTGTATAACCATTTCAAAAAACATATCCAAGCTGCTAATGATACATTTTTCAAAGATATAAAAGAATTTGAACAGATTTTTGATAACTTGGAGGCGGAGTATGAACAAGTGTGTTCCTTGGAAACAAGAACCTGACCATAGAGAAGAAAAATCTTGTAAATCATAAAATGAATTGCTTAAATGCTGGAAAGTTTCAGAACAAAGATATCAGCTCTATTTGGCATACTTCCGATATAGTTGTGCCCCCAGTTCGACTTGCCCATTGCGAAGAATCTTAGAACTGCAATGCGATAGGGAACACACTAAAGTTCATGAACTTAACTCTGAGATTTCAAAATCAAAACAGAAACAGCTAATTACTGAATCTGAAAAACGTTTTGCCTTTCTCGAACAGAATTATGTTAGCTTACAACTTAAATTTCAAAACTATAAACAGTGCATAGACACTTCTAGTGCCTCCAATGCAATTTTTGAAATTAACAAGTTAAGACAACAGCTTCAAGGGAAAGATGACACTATCAGGAATTTAGATGCTCAGATCAACATCATGAAGGTGTTGAATGTAGGTACCACTGAAGGTAGTTGTGACCAACAGGCATTAGAAACTGACAGAATTCAGTTGAAAGATACGATTACCTCCCTTAGGATTCAGCTAGATGGCCTTAAGGTAGAAAACGTGAGTCTGAAAAGACGGTATGATGAACTGTCAAAGGCGAATACTCACTCACGTACTGCGTACACTGAAAAGCTTAGTGCCTTCACTGCTGAAAATACCAAGCTGAAAGCCCAAGTGACTGGTACAACAAGTAGTGGACCTTCAACCTCTGAGACACCCAAAGTGCTTGCTCCAGGAATGTACAACTTAGGTTCTAAGTATATTCCACCACCCAAACGTGCTAACTGGGTCAAACCAACCCCGTTACCTAAGAAGAAGCAAGTAACTTTCAGTGAACCCCCCAGACCTTCACTCAAACCAACTCAAAAACCAGTAGTGCATCCTAATAAGCAAACTAACGTGTGTGTGCCTATGTCTACAGGAGTAAAACCCACTTCTGGAGCCAGCAAAACTGTGCCTAAGAGAGCCCCTCGGAATCATAGTTCTTTGCCGGTTAAGAGTGCGAATGCAAGGAAAGTAGAAGCCCACCATAGGACCTTGAATAAAAAGAATCGTGTTGATTCTAATTTGCTTGTTAAACATTCTGTTTCTGTTTCAAAGATGAACAATGTTTGTGGTGCATGTAACAAATCTTTGGTTTTTGCTAATCATACTGATTGTTTGGTTATGTGTGATGGTTCTGTGAATGTTAAACCCCACCAGACTAAGCGTTTTAAACGCCAACCCAGGAAAGAATGGAAACCAGTTAAGAAAGTCTGGAAACCCATTAGCAAACCTGTTGCTAATAGCAAGCCTCAGTGGAAGCCCACTGGAAGGCATTTCTCATTATTTGAGAAGCATCCTTTAACACGGATCATGGAATCTACTGATCAGCCAATAGAACTACCCCCGAGTGCTAGTTCTAGCCCCAAAATAACTATGGTCTCTAGGTTTACTGATCATAAACTTAGTAATCGACAGGCAGGTTCCAAAGGGATCTCTGGTATTTTTGATTGTTAACTAACCGGAACCCTTCAGGGCATCCTATCACCGTAAATGTTTGTGTTACCGCAGGTAGTACAGATTGTTCTATGGTATCTGGATTCTGGATGCTCAAGACATATGACCGGTGATCGTGCACGTCTTATCAACTTTGTAGAAAAGTTCATTGGTACAGTGAGATTTGGCAACGATGAATATGCAGCTATCATTGGCTATGGTGATTATAAACTGGGTGACACTATCATCTCTCGAGTCTATTATGTTGAAGGACTCAAGCACAACCTATTCTCAGTAGGACAGTTTTGTGATGGAGGTTTAGAAGTTGCATTCCGTCAGCATTCATGTCACATCCGCAACTACATATGTGGATCTCCTCAAAAGGGTCACGACAACCAACCTGTAATCCATCTCACTGAATGATATGATGTCCGCTTCACCAGTTGAGCTTGCTTACAAAGCCTCTTCAACGAAGACATGGGTTATGGCATCGTCGGTTGAATCATACTGAATTTCGGGACAATATGAATGAATTGGCTCGGAAAAATCTAGTCAGAGACCTAACCGGGCATCTGAAATATGACACAGATCATTGTTGTCCATCGGTGTCAGCTATGTAAAAGCAAGAAAGCATCACATCCACAAAAGCGGAACACCAATACGAAGTTCTCCATACCTACATATTACCTCTGTGGACCAATGAGAACGGAAAGTATCAACGGAAAGAAGTATGATTGGTGAAGAGGAATGATTACACCAGAATTTTGGAATGGGTAAGATTTCCTTTCGAAACAAAGGATGAACTCTCAAGTGTATTGAGAATCTATATGGTGAAGACTCAACGATCGCGCCTAATGCAACTGTCGTATTCGATTCACAGAACAGATAATGAACGGAGTTTGAGAATAAACTCTCGACGGATGTTTTGAATTTGTAGATCTCATGAAACGAGCGTACCTATGTCTCACACAAAGAACGGCGTTTCCGAAAGACGGAACCGAACTCTTAATGAGCTAGCTGCCTTGTACTATGCTCATCTTTGCGAAAGCTCCACTGTTCCAATAGGCAGAAGCTAGTAGCCACTGCTGTTTAAACTCTTAATCGATCTCTTGAACACACGCTTCACAGAAAAACACTATTAAAAGAACTGCTGAAGGGAAAGAAACCTATAACTACAATACTTCCGAGTGTTTGGATCTCTGTGGCTATCACTACCAATACTACGATGACCGTTGGTAAACTCAAGAGGCGAAAGAGATATAGGTATATTTGTGGCTATGCACCCACCAAGAAGTGCGTACCGAATCTACAATAAAAGAACGCTCAAGGATTCAAGAAACCGTTCATGTTGCCATTCCGATGAACTTACCGTAATTGGTTAGACGTCTGTTCAAAACCAGTTCAGGCTCGCACCTCACAAATGACTCCTGTGCCAAACATACAGAACTCGAACTTACTGCTGTTACAGTCAGAGACTCATGCCGTTCTGGCACTAGTAAAAGTACCCAGAATCCACCTTGTGGTCACCTCCTACTAAAGAAAACAGGTAATCCGATTTGTTTCAATGTTTGATGATGATGAGGTTTGTTCCGATACTTCCGGTTGTTTCCATAACTCTGGTTATGTTCCTGCTAGCCCCGCACCCGAGAATGCCATAGGTTCACCTCCACAACATTATCTCAGAAGGCGCTCCTGCAGTTACTGAAAGCCTCTTGCCTCATTCAAATACCTCTACCAAGACACTAGTGATTCTGATGTTGAAACAACTCTACTTACGACAGGTTATAATAATGATTATTTGACACTATAATCTCCCCTGAAACCGGTTCAGAAGCAGTCTTTATCCAACTCTGTCAATATCGATGTTACTCCCAACAACCAATTACCTCATGTGCAAAAGTGGACTCAAGCACAATTCCGCTTGAAAACAGATTATTGGGGATAAAAAATCGACTGTCTCTAACCAGGAAACAGCTGGAAACGACGCAAATGTGGTGTTCTTCAATGAATTCTTAACTCATTCTGAACCAAAGACATACAAGCAAGCCTAGAGCATTTGTGCTGATTAGGCTATAAGGAGAAATTCATGAAGTTTTGAACGTCTAGATGTTATGGATACATGGACCTCTGTCCAATAATATTCTTATCATCCCGCCAAATGGAAAATTTATTTATTTTTTTTTTTTTATTTTTTTTCAAAATAAAGTTGGATGAATATGGCCGACTCTTGAGAACAAAAGCTCGGATAGTAGCGAAAGGTTATCTGTCAGGAAGCTGGTATTGATTTTGAGAGTTCATTTGCTGCCAGTTGCTAGATTAAGAAGCGATCAGACTCTCCATTGCTCACGCAGCGAGTATTGAACATGTTATCTTCCCAGATGACGTGAAAACCCCTTCCTCCAACGGCGAACTAATGAAGTTGTCTATGTAGCAACCTGCAAGATTGGTAGATCGCAGAGCATCCATCTCAAGTGGTACCGACTTCAGAAGCTCTTTATGACTCAAACAATCTCCACGAGCAGTGGTATGACAAGAATCCAGCGTTTCTAACAATTTCAGGATTACCAAAAGGCGAGTCGATCCTACACTCTTCACGAGAAAACGATGCAACATCTCCTAACTGGTAACAAAGTATATGTAAGATGATATTATCTTTTGGCCTCTACCAAACCCCATAAGCCTGCAAATTAATGCATTTGAAATGAACACCAACTATTCAGAGATGTCGAGATGGGAACAAAATTCATTCTTTTAGTGATCTACCAGTTACTCAAAATCCAGAGTCATCTTTATACAACCAATCCAAATATGCTCAGCAAATCTTGAAAAAGTTTCTGGTTTTATGACTCATAGCACTAACCCAATGTGAGCACACTCCATTGGCCGGAGCGTCCCAACCTTGATGATAGATAAGGGAGGAAAGCTAATTGATCCTACACGATTCGTGGTATGGTTTTGCGCTCCCTTGATGTACGCTAGTACATCTAGACCTGACATCAAGTATTTGCTAGTTAGTACTGTGTCACGATACCAAGGCTAAGGAGCCTAACAGAAAATGCACATACTAGCTATAGCAAAAGCGGAGTCTTCGGTACCTAAAAGGAACCATTCACATGGGTCTGTGTATCCGAAAGGACTCCGGCTTTAGAACTAAAAGCTTTTTGTGCAGATGCGACTATGCAAGGGAATGTCATGACACACAGGAGAAGTACTTCTGGTTCAGGCTCAATTCTTTGACATCGTGCTGTTAGCTGGTCAATCCAAAAAGCAAAAAGTACTGAATCTCACTACGGAAGCTGAATTACATCGCCCTATCAGGGATGCGTGCTCAAAGTCCTCTGGATGCGATCTCAACTCCGGACGTGATGATATCGTTCAACAAAATTCCAGATGTAAATGTGACAATCAAAGTGCTGATTGCACTAATGCTTAATAGTGTTCAACACTCTCCTCCAAGCACATTGATAGTCCGTCACCATTTCAAATCAAAAGAGCATGGATTTTAAAAGGAAAGTTTTGTTGATTTTGTATTCGTGGAGACAAAATTACCAACTGCTGACATTTTTACAAAGGCAAACCGAGAGAGCGCTTCGCAACACACTCCCACTGCTTGGAGTTAAAACAAATGCGCCAGAGACATCTGAAGGAACTACAGAGAGTCTAGTCTCCGAGTAACCAAGTGTTTCACATTGTATAATTGTGTATATTTTATTAAAAAAAAAAATTAGCTAAATGGCTTGCAGTTACTTCAGACTGTAACCCGGTCTTAACCCAGAGACTTAGTGTACATTTCAGTGCATTATTTCTTTACAGACAAGAAGTTGTCTAAGCCCCGAACTATTTTTTTTCTCGATAAACAATTTGTTTTTATCAAATCAGTTATGGATGACCAAAATCAGACATGTGACTATAGATCATTAAATAGAACACAGGGTCATAGTTTGAGGAGGGAGAATCATACTACTAACAGTTTTCGTTCAAATGGACACACTGTTGCTGATTCTATTGGAGAAAGATCGAAACAACCAACTGCTTACAACTTATGACAGATTGCAGTATCATTCCTGTCTGGGTATTCTAAAGGTCTTGTTTCAATTGCTCACTTGATATTTGTGCTATTTCACCTCACCTCAACTTGAGGGGAGAATTGATACATTATTAAGTCCATTCAGATTAAAAACCATTCACAAAGTTTACATACTCTTGATTCGTGGAGAAGAATGAGACTTAAACATATGTAAAAACGAGGATAATTGGTATGATTGAATTGATTCAAAATGCTAAAGTCCTATCCAATGCATGTGCTAAACGATCTTTCGATTATCGACGATCACATGTGTAGGGGGAGCATAAGTGGTTAATAATGATTAAAAATGTCAAGGTTACCAAAAGTTTTGTGTTATACACACGAATACCTTGAATAAATGACAAAGATCTTTTGTTTTCATGTTCGTAAAAGTGATCATAATGGATTGCTGAGGAAAGAAATGTTGTACCACCAGGGTAGACCGTATGAAATGCTCCATGCCTGGTCTTCGGAACTGCGCCCACTAGTGAAGTGGATTTGCCCTTACAAGTAACTACGTACAAAGTTGGATTTCCCGAGCACTTCATATCTTTCGGGATATATTTTCAAACATCATCAGAGCATTCTGAATAAACTTTCGTTTGTGCCCCAAACAAATTTTATAAAGCACAACGAGATGTTTTTTCAAATCATTTTTGCCACAGGCCTTTCTTACGATACTTAAATTGTATTAAAGAAGTAAAACGCAGAAAAAAGAATTATACGTATCGTCATCAGATAGTAACTGTACTTGACTTACTCATTACCATTCTATATAGTAAAATTACTTATAGTGTGTTAGATCTTCGGACCATCTGGTCCTAGAGAACGGCGAAACATTAAGTGAATCTTACTTAGGTATTAGAGGAATCTAGCTTGTCACGTGCCGGAAAACCATGTAAAGAAGGTTCTTTGAAATGAATCTATCCGATTACCCTACCTGGAGGTTGCATATTATACTGTAAATCATTGATACCTCACGAATCTGTGAGAGGTTAATGTAACCGAGAGCCAATTGAGAATCGTCTATACATAGGACCCTTCAAAAAATAAAAAACCTTTGTGTGTTTCACAAAATGTTTTACTAGGAAACACATTAAGTGGATTTTACATAACAAAATGTTTTTGTTTGGTGTACTAAATTTGTCTTCTATACATGGCGAATGACTACTCCAAAGTAACCGATGCAGCGACATGTGCCTCAAATCCATACCAACAGTACTGCAGTAATCATAAGAACGCTTACTTTCAAAAAGCTTCGCATAATATCTGAAAACAATGTCTTCTACAAATAGCAAAAAGTTCAAAGACGGAAGAAGATAAATCATGCAAGCTTATTCAAAGAAACCAACAGATAATTAAGCAGTGATTATCTAAAGATTCAGCGTATGGCAAAAGTCCAAAGCGAAAGTGAAATCACAAAGTCAATTCAGAGAAGAAAGCTTAAACACTCAAAGATCAGATCACGTCATCACATAAAGTTCTAAGATCATGATCAATGTGGTTTAAAGATTGAATTACCGAAGCACAACAAGTGAAGTACCCCATCAACAACGAGCTGAAGAGACAAGCACGAGTGAGCTTCTTCTCATGACCTCATCTAGGGGGAGATTGTTAGGATCACATAAATGGACCCAAACAAAGAAGCTTCGGTCACTCGAAGTTACAAGACAAAAGTCTAGCTCGAAAGACTATGTTATTTAATGTTTATTATGTATAAGGGCCAAGATGTAAAAAGCTCAAATAGAAAGCCCTAAAAGGCAAATCCTAGTTAGTATAAATACACCTAGTTTAGTCAAAATTAGGTTAGCTACTTCATTATCATTTTTCATCTTAAGGGGTTTGTAGCAACTCTAGTTTTCTTTCAATCCAAAGTTCTTTAATGTTTAATCTTTCATTTTGGTGTCATTGATCTTGTGATTTCATACATGGAATGATCTAGGGATCCTACAAGGCCCAACAAGGGTCCATTAAGGTATTTATAAGTCCAAAATACATTCTAAACCCAAAACTAAGGTCTATTTATATACATAAGCTTATACTAATAAGTAGAAAATAACTCGGACCACAATAAATCATCAAATAAGCCACGACTTATTTGTGCTAATGGGCTGTGAGCCCAAGAGCTCCAAAAATCAAGTCTGTAAGCTCAAAAATAAGCTAGTACGCTACGTATAGTATTTGGTTAACACCATAAGCTATAAAAATAGTCCACGAACGTACGCCATACCACAAAATAATCAAAATCACTTCCTTTGTGATTCTAAAATATGACGTGAGCATATAAGCTCAAAATAAGTCACGAAAAGCCCACAAAATAAGCTATACAAGCTATTATTCAAAATAAGCTATTTAGCAACATATGTTATTCAACCATCACGACCATAATACCAAAACTAACAAAATCTTATCCTTGTTTCATTTTATTCGAACCCCAAACGCACCCTATATGTCCGTTTCGTTTCCAAAAATTGATTTTTATGACGATCAACTTGTACAACTAACATCTATGCATCAATATAAACCCAAAAGGACAAACAAAATTTAAATTTAGAAACTTATAAGAAAATCTTCACAAATGTAGATTTCGACATGAACCGGACAACCCAAACGTTGTTTAAATGGATACCCGACTATTAGAATCAACCCGAAAGTACTCTATATCACCATGATCTTGATCGAAGTTGAAAAATATAAGGGTTTGTTTAGTGGCTTATTTCGGACGCAAGAAGAGAAGGAGAGGAGAAACAAAATGATTTTTGTGTGTTTTTTGTAACTATGAGTGCTTTTGAAATCAAATGAGGCATGTAAGGATGCATGAACGGGACAAGGTTCCTAGAAAAGGGCCTTATGGTACCAAAATCGTCCAAGGCATCCTAGGGGGTCTCGGGAACTTCTTTTTGTGTTGGGATCACTTAAAAGCTCGTAAAACTTAACCGTAAATTATTCCCCAAAGTTAATTAGCATTTTTATTCACCTTAAAAATACTTTTCCATTAACCTAGAGTATTTACATGACATATTTACACTTTAAACCCTTCAAAACTCATTTGGACATTAACGGACGTGTCAGGATTCGTTTTTTGGCATTTCTCAAATTTCACGAGTCAACCACCCAGAACTTAACTAACATAATAATAACCTCTAAAAAGGACTATTATTCACAATAAACCATAAATTACCACAATTCTCATAAATTACCACCGTCAACACGGTACAAAAATCTAAATAAACTAACAAACGTCAAATACTCAAAGGACTAACAATGAAATATTCAGAACACAAAAAGGGCAATGGTTACATTCTACTGCCCTTAAAAGAATTTTGACCCTGAAATTCAACTACTAACATCACTAAACAAATGTGGGTACTTAAGTTTCATCTGATCTTTACGTTTCCACGTGAATTTAGGACCACGTTTTGAATTCCACAAAACCTTGATGATGGCAATCCTACTACGCTTCAACTTCTTGAACTCTCTTTCTAAAATTTCCACAAGCTCTTCCATAAAATTTAACTTGGCATCAACTTGGATCTCATCCAAGGGCATTTGCAGTGTTGGATCAGCCAAACACTTCTCAAGGTTCGACACATGGAACGTGTCATGAACACCATCTAACTCCTCAAGAAAATCTAACATGTAGGCTACGGGGCCTACTTTTTCAATAATCTCAAAAGGTCTAACAAATCTAGGTGCTAGTTTCCCTTTCTTCCCAAAGCGTACCACACTCCCAAAGCGTACACCACACCCTCTCCAAGGCTAACTTTAAGCACCAACTTAGGTATCCCCTATACCTAAACCTAGACACGCCGCCTCAGCCTCCCTCACTTCCATCATAACTTTTCTGACACAATCCAACTCCGCGACAAAAACCTTAAGATCTCCACTCCTATAATCTGCGAGTCCTTGCTTTAGTACCTGTCTTCCTACCTAAATCCAGCGTACTTCATCCAACTGACGTTCCTCCATAATGCTTAGCCACATGCAAACGGTGAACGACCACTCTAATTCACCTTCCCCAATTTTCAGATAGAACGCGCATCTCACACTAGAATGTTATACGAAAACTCAACCAACGGAAGATGAACATCCCAACTTCCTCTGAAGTCCAAGACGTACACTCTAAGCATGTCTTCCAAAGTCTGAATAGTATGCTCACTTTGACCATCGGTCTGAGGGTGGTAAGCCATACTCATGTCTAAACGGGTTCTTAATGCCTCTTACATTGACTGCCAAAACCTTGATGTGAAATGACTATCATGATCTTATATGATCTAGATCGGCACACCATGTCTAGCAACTATCTCATTCAAATACAATCTAGCTAATCTATCTATCTTATAATCCTTATGCATAGGTAGAAAATGAGCAGACTTAGTCAATCGGTCCATAATGACCCAGATTGTGTCATGCCCGCTACTAGTCCTAGGCAACTTAGTCACAAAATCCATTGCTATTCCTTCCCATTTCCATTTGAGAATCTTAGGTTACTAGAGCAAGCTAGATGGCCTTTGATGCTCAGCCTTAACCTTCAAACAATTCAAACACTTACTAACATACATAGATATGTCCTTCTTTATACCAGGCCACCAATACCTATCTTTAAGGTCATAATACATCTTATCAGCTCCTGGGTGTACAGAGTACTTCGACTTATGGGTTTCATCCATTATCAGGGTTCTCTCATCACCCTTCAAAGGCACCCATATTCGATCTAGGTAGTACAAAGCCCTATCACTTCTATATTCTATCATCTCATCCAAACCTTTTTGCAATCCTGCAAACTCATCTACAGCTTCTTTCTGAACCACCAGTATCCTATCCTTGATACTCGACTGAAAGGTCATATTCATAGCTCTAACTCTCTTAGGCTTTACTCTTTCCTTCCTACTTAAGTCATCAGCTACCACATTTGCCTTACCAGGATGGTAGCGAATCTCACAGTCATAATCACTAAACAACTCTATCCAGCGATGTTGTCGCATATTCAACTCTTTTTGACTAAATATATGCTGAAGACTCTTATGATCTATATAGATGACTCTCTTTTTCCTATACAGGTAATGTCTCTAAATCTTAAGGGCAAACACAACTGCTCCCAATTCCAAATCATGGGTCGTATCTTTTCATGAATTTTCAAATGCGTAGACGTATATGCTATCACTTTACCTCTTTGCATCAACACGCAACCTAGTCCTAACCTGGACGCATCACAATATACCACAAAGTCTTCCGATCCATCAGGGAGAGCTAGAACAAGTGCATTAGACAACTTGTCCTTCAAAGTTTGAAATGTCAATTCTTGTTCCTTACCCCAATCGAAAGCCTTACATTTCTAAGTCAAGATAGTAAGAGACTTAGCTATCTTAGAAAAGTTCTTAATGAACCTACAGTAATATCCAACCAATCCTAAGAACGAACGAACCTCAAACGGAGTTCTAGGGGCTTTCTAATTCTTAACAGCTTCATCTTACTAGGGTCTACATGAATCTCATTACCATTTATCACATGCCCAAGAAACTGCACTTCTCTTAGCCAGAATTCACACTTAGAAAACTTAGCATGCAGTTTCTACTTCCTAAGCAGTTCCAAGACTAACCTTAAGTGTTCTACATGCTCCTCTCGAGTCTTAGAGTAGATTAGGATATCGTCTATAAACACTATCATAAACATATCAAGATAGGATCTACAAACTCTGTTCATTAAATCCATGAATATCGCTGGTGCGTTAGTCAGACCAAAGGGCATTACTGTGAACTTGAAATGTCCATAACGAGTTCAAAACACAGTCTTTGGAATGTCATCCCCATGCACTCTCAGCTGGTGGTATCTAGACCTAAGGTCTATCTTTGAGAAAAACTACGACCCTTGTAGTTGGTCAAATAGATCATCAATCCTAGGAAGTGGATAACGATTCTTAACATTCAACTTGTTCAATTCTCTATAGTCAATACACATCCTAAAAGAGCCATCCTTCTTTTTCACGAACAACACCAGTGCCCCCAAGGCGATGGGCTTGGTCGAATGAAACCTTTGTCCTGGAGTTCCTTAAGTTGTCCTAAAAACTCTGTTAGATCCTAGTTAACTTCTAATGATCAAATTCCTTAAGCTTGTTTAAGGATTAGTTATGCTAGATAAATCTAACACAACTTAGTTAAGAAACTTTGTTTGATAATACTAAAGATGGCGGGTAATCCAGATTAGGTCATCCGGGAATACTTAGGGAAAATCTCTTACTACAATAATCTAGTCTTGTTTCTTTTCTTTAGCCTTAGCAATAATCAAGAGTTATGCTTTATCTCCGGTCTTTGGTCTCCTAATAACTTTAATGCACCTTGACATATGGTAGTGGTATCATCATACCTTCTTCATGACAAATTATTTCAGCCTTATAATTAGCCAAACTAGGTCCATACCTATAATCACATCAAAAACTTCCCTATTGCCCCAAAGGTATCAAATCGATTGTCAAAGACTGACCCTCACTTTCTTGTTTGCTACACTTATTAACATTATCAATCTCTACTAGCAGCCCGCTAGCTATCTCAATCTTTTATCTGAAACCTAAAAAAATTCGCTGTGCTCTTGCTAACAGGAGGTTTAAAAGTAGTGGAAATAAACTATAGCTCGGCACAGAGTCACATAAGGTAATGGCAAATATTATTGTTCAATGTTAACATACCCGACATAATGTTTGGAGATCCTGGCGAGCTTTCTCTGCTCCCAACATGAATGCCCTAACCCTAGCCTAGTTCTCTTGGTTTCTACGACCCTGAACCCTGTTATTAGCAGCAACTTGGTTTCGACAATTTTCTTTCGGTCCATGTGCCTTATTCATTCTAGGACAAGATACTTGACCTTGGTTAGTACTACCACACTCATAACATGCCCTAACAGATGGGTTTCAAGCATTGACAGGATTCTTATTCTAGGCACGCCTCTACAATCCTTTGCCAAATAACCTGGGCGGTTACAGTTAAATCATGTGCGACAAGGCCCTTCGGGTGCGTGTTAGGAGTTGCAGGTGGTACACTTGGGTCAAGTACCCGTATTCTCTCTTCCTATAGGGTTTACAGTAGTAGCAAAAGCATTCCTAGTAATATTCCTCTTATTATCATCCCTACCACCCCTATCCTTGCTAGATTCCCCACACTTCCTCTTTTCTCAACCTTCTTAATTGATCCTTCTGTATAGTCTTTGGCTCCATTGCTACCACCATCCCACAGATGTGTGGAGCAAGGCCATACACATACGTCTCAATCATCCTACTATTTGGAGTTACCAAATATGGAACTAACCTAGCAAACTCATGAAACCTATTAGTATACGCAGCATGGCCAGCCCGACCATGGCGTGATTCCACAACTCATATTCAAAATAGAGCATCTCATGACTAGGACAAAACTCTTGTATCATCATAAACTTAAAGTCATTCCATGACTTACTAACAGCATCTTCCTGGCTTAGCGTGCGGATCTGATAGTTCTACTACGTTAAAGCCTTACCAACAAATGAACCAGCAATGTATTTAACTTTTTGGTCAATACTACAACCACTCATATCATGCACATACTCCATTTTCTCAATCTCCAGAGAGTAACGTATACAACAATTCCTTTACCATCATATTCCTTAGGGTTACAAGCTAAGAACTCCTTGTATGAACAACCTACTCGGTTTCTATTTACTATTATATTCCTAAGGTTCTCCTGAACGTTCTCATTAACCACATCACCATTCTGATTTCCAACATTTCCTTGGTTACTAACTTAAGCTAGCATGGCGGGTAAGAGGTTCTGTAATTGTTGGTCAATGATCAGCGAGAAGTCGGGTGCTCCCCTATTGGCTCCCTCTACATTCTTATTGACTCTCTCTACATCCCCATTAGCTCGCATTCCTTGGTCATTTCCTTGACCATTTAAATCATCAACACGCTCATCATTACCTTCCTTAGGTCTTCTACCCCTTCCACCTCTACCAACCCATACACCCGTTCCCCCTCCTAATGATTTAGCAGCTGGCCGGCCAACACTTTGGGTGCTATCCTTGGCGCATTATCTATCTATGGAGGAACATGGGCAAGTTTAGGTAGGCAGGGAAGACTCACAATATAATATATAATATCTTACTATTATATATACAGTATATACACATAACACTACCTACGGTGTCAAACATCGATTTGTTTTTTATTCCTGTTTGTGAACAACATTACTACCTATGAGTGAGTTGTGACACGACTTATAACTACGTTGGCCACCGTACTTATATTCGCATCCCTTCTTAGTCATATTCAATATTGAGCTCACACATTTCAATGATTAACATAACTAAAGCACCAAACCGCGAACACACAAAAGCAACAAAAGCGGAACACCACGCACATAGATCCTATACGCAATTAAAATGACTGGGATCTTTGTTTTAGTCTAGGCCAACCCACCTAGTTCCCTATAACCTTGGCTCTGATACCAATCTGTCACACCCCGACAAAGGCGGAAACTCGAGAATGAACACATAATGATACACATATCAGAACCACATGATACAGATTAGAGGAAAATCATGCAAGGTTCTCCAAGTGCTATGAAGGACCATCAATATCCTCGATCTATCATCGTGTGTTGTCCCAATTTAGCAACTAAATTTACACATTATCTTACAATTATTCAAATTGCCCGCACAGGGGTCAATGATCCAACCTTGTAAACCAAACACTTCCGAATACTAAGCCAAATTAACTAAAACTAGCTAGTATTAATTGAACATTTCACTCGGGATTACTTCTAAGTCTGTAGAACACATCACCAAAACTATTCCACATTCACTTCACCTAATAATGATACTCGGAATACGTCAAACAATAATTCATGGTGAGATCGTAGGTTTGACATTAAACCCAAAAGCTGTGCCAATATCTATATACAGTGGTCTTTTAGTGCTATAATGATAGTGAACTATTTATGCTAAAAACCTTAGCATACTCAGCTTAATCAATTCCATTTTCATACTTACGTACCTATAGAGCCCTATACAGTTGGAGCACTAATAATTAAGGCAGAAGTGACCACTACACAAACATAGGTAGGTGTACCCATCCTGCCTCCAAATAATCACCACAAATGACTCGGGTTGGCGTACACCATCAGATCCAAATTTAAAAAAAAAAATCTCACAAAAACTAGGTAGGCATACCCATCCAATCCAAATAATAATGCATCAACAATATTCACATGCATTCATAAGCATATCTTATCCAAAAAAACAAAAACCACATTTCGTCAGATTATATTCAAAAGAAACATTTCAAAAACAAATTTATAAGTATATTTTCCCCAACGAAAAAAACAGTAAAAGTGGGGCTTTGAGAACTACCTCAGCAAGACATTAGCAACCAAATTTTTTCTCAATCACAAAAGCAAATGCTAACGACGCCCGCACTACGGACCTAGTCCAGTTAATGTCCCAATGTAATCATCCATTTCAAAAACAATCCTCATGTTTGATGCATAGAGTTTAAACGCGTTGTACAATTACTCATAAAAATTTAGTGGTGTGATGATTCGAATTGGGAACTTATTATGGATAATACCTCAATTGAAGGTATTATTTGTTGGTGTTCTTTTACCAACTTTGTAACTTTAAAGTTGAAAGAGCAAATATTTTTGTATTTTTGTTTTAATCTTCTATTTATACTAAAAAGAAAAGAAAAATATTTTTTACTTTTTATATTTTATAATTTTTTTATTTTATTTATTTGTTTATTTTTTATTTTTTTTATTTTCTTAAAAGCGTAACTTTCGAAAACGAAAGGTTCTTCAAAACACGATAAACAAACTTCAAACGATAGAATCTTAATCACAAATCCCCAGCAACGGCGCCAAAAATTTGATACGCGTAAAATATATAATATATAATACGATGGAAAATTACCAATTTACCCTTGAGGACAAAGGTGAAAAGGAAAATCTTCAAAATATATATAATATAATATAATACGTATCTTAACCGGGAAGTATGATTCCCCGGGTCGTTTCCCCAACGACTTGTGAAATTGAGACCACGTTTGATGCTTGGACAATGATTTGAATTGGAAACAATAGTTGATTTGATTATCTACTTTTAACAATTAAAATTAGCAAGCTCTAACTATTAAGCATGAAAACAAACAACGAGAATTTAAATTTTAACTAAAAACGCAAAACGGGAACCTTAAACGGAAGCTACAAACCCTAAATTTATAAAAATACCCTCAACAACATTAACCATCACCAGCAGTAGTAAGTTTATGCCTAGCAGCATTAACTTTCACCAGCAGTAGTAAGTTTATGCCTAGCAGCATTAACTTTCACCAGCAGTAGTAAGTTTATGCCTAGCAGCATTAACTTTCACCAGCAGCAGTAAGTTTATGCCTAGCAGCATTAACTTTGAGTCACCAGTATTAACTCCAATTCCATTCCAAACACTCTGTCTGTTTTTAATATATTCAACTCTCTTTCTGTTTTTCAACTCACCACTTCTCTCAATTCTTTTTCTCACCAAATCACTCTGTCTGTTTTTACACAGCTCTCTTTCTGTTTTTATTCTCACCAACTCTCTCAATTCTTTTTCTCACCAAATCACTCTGTCTGTTTTTACACAGCTCTCTTTCTGTTTTTATTCTCACCAACTCTCTCAATTCTTTTTCTCACCAAATCACTCTGTCTGTTTTTACACAGCTCTTCCATCATCAATCTAACACTTTTCTTTGCTTTTCCTGCAAAATGTTAGTCCAAAAACCAAGAAAACACAAGCCATAGCAATTTTCTCAATTATCACAATATTAATTATACCAGCAGTATTAAGTATAACTAACAGCATTAACTCAGCAGTATTAAGTATAACCAGCAGTTCTAATTATACTTAACAGCAAAAACTTTTAATGACATGAATAACAGTACTAATTCATACAAAACTCTACAAAAACATAAAGAGATAAAAGATTTTAGAGATTTAACATTCCAATACTAGCAATCAAATATTGAAATCTACTTACATCAAAAGCTTTTGTAAGCAAATCTGCAACATTCTTGTCAGTATGGATTTTAACCATTTGAATCAATTTCTTTTCATTGCAATCTCTAATAAAATGATGTCTGATCTCTATATGCTTTGTTTTTGAATGAAAAACAGGATTTTTAATTATGCAAATAGTACTGTTATTGTCAATAAAGATCTTGGTATGCATAAAATTGTACCCATAATCAAGTAGTTAATTCTGAATCCAAAGCACTTGTCCACAACAACTTGAAGCAGCCACATACTCAGCTTCTGTTGTGGAATTTGCAACCACTATTTGTTTCTTGCACTGCCATGATATTAATCTACATCCAAGGAATTGACAACCTCCTGTTGTAGACTTCCTATCCAAGCTTGCTCCAGCATAATCACTATCAGTGTATGCTACCAAATCAAAAGGAGAATCTTTTGGATACCAAAGGCCTAATTTTGGTTGACCTTTTAAGTACCTAAAAATCCTTTTTACAGCATGAAGATGTGAAACCTTTGGATTGACTTGGTATCTAGCACAGGCACATACTGCAAACATGATGTCAGGTCTTAAAGATGTAAGATACATCAATGAACCAATCATTGACCTATACATATGAACATCCACTTCTTCACCATCTTCATCCTTGAGCAAAGGCTTTTGAGTTTCTATTGGTGTGCTTGCAGTCTTGACTTTTGTAAACCCAAATTTCTTTAAAATTTCATCAACATATTTATCTTGACTAATAAATATGCCATCCTTCTTCTGCTGCACTTGTAATCCTAAAAAGAATGTAAGTTCTCCCATAGAACTCATCTGAAATTTCTCATGCATCAACTTCTCAAATGCATTGCATAGCTTCTTGTTTGTTGAACCAAAGATGATATCATCCACATAAACTTGGACCAGCAAAATATCACCTTTGTACCTTTTTATGAATAAGGTCTTGTCAATTTTCCCTCTTTGAAACTCATTGTCCAACAGATATGTTGACAAGGTTTCATACCAAGCTCTAGGAGCTTGATGTAGTCCATACAGTGCTTTTTCAACCTTGTATACTCTATCAGGAAAGTCTAGATCTTCAAATCCTGGTGGTTGACATACATACACCTCTTCTTCAATCTTTCCATAGAGAAAAGCACTTTTTACATCCATTTGATACACCACAAAATCTTTAAATGAAGCATAAGCTAAGAATAGTCTAATTGCTTCAATTCTTGCAATAGGGGCAAAGACTTTATCATAATCAATCCTTTCTTCTTATGTATACCCTTGAGCAACCAACCTTGCTTTGTTCCTTATCACAATGCCTCTTTCATCCTTCTTGTTCCTATAAACTTGTTAGATTAAAAGCCTTCTTGAAGTTACTGCTGCTAAGGTTTGTGTTACTACTGCTAGCACAAAGTTAATGAAAAATATGCTAAGTAGTTAGTACTGCTAGTGTAACTTAGTTACTACTGCTAGTGTAACTTAGTACTGCTAGTGTATATTAGTACTGCTAGTTACTACTGCTAGTATATGTTAGTACTGCAAGAGTAAAGTTAGTACTGCTGGTGAAGATTAAAGAAAAATATTCTAAGTAGTTACTACTGCTTGTACATAGTTAATGATGTTGGTGTATAAGTTACTACTGCTGGTGTTAAAAGTTAATGCTGCTAGTACAAATGTTACAACTGCTCAAAGATTAAGATTGCTAAAAGAGTTTCTACTGTCAGAGAAAGGATAAAAATAGAATAAAAGATAAAGATTGATTGGAGATCAAGATTACTTACGTGATAAGTATGAGTTATTTATAGAATAGATCATAGAGAATATTCTAAATTTTAGGAATATATTGTAAATCAACTAGGACTCCTTGGTGTATAAAAGGAGGTCCTAGGTCAATGTGTAATATGAGTGTGTTTAACGATTTGATAAGTATAGTTCATAGCTTCAAGGTTTTGTACCCCTAATACTAGGAGTGTATTCATATTATTTGTAATAATAATATTAGAGCTTTTATTGTTGAATTATATTGTTTTGTGTTATTGTTTCATTGAAGAATTCATTTTATATTAAAGATTAGATTCTGCATAATCTTTATTATTATCAAACAAAGTTTCTTAACTAAGTTGTCTTAGATTTATCTAGCATAACTAATCCTTAAACACGGTTAAGGAATTCAATCATTAGAAGTTAACTGGGATCTAACAAGTGGAATCAGAGCTTGTTGCTTTGAGAAACTTTGCTAAGAAGACATGGATCAAGACTCAGCACATATGGTGGCTACATCAAAAGTGCCTATGCTCAAACCAGGTGAGTATGAGCTTTAGAGGATGAGGATGGAATAGTACATCCAGATGATTGATTATTCTTTATGGGAAGTCATAGAGAATGGTAATGCACCTCCAATAACAAAAGTTGTTGAAGGCATTGAGACTATAATTGCTCCTACAACTGCTGAAGAAAAGGCACAAAGGAGGTTAGAGTTGAAGGCAAGAAGCACTTTATT
>BQNB010067992.1:22289-33998 GCA_026074375.1 Tanacetum coccineum | reverse complement strand
ACGTTAACTAATTGATTGACCGAGACTTAAATACATAATGAACGAACTTCATGTTCGACTCAATATTTTGAGGCTAACAATGATAAATGTTTTATAACGAGAATGAGGTCTTGAAATGAGGACAAGTGTTTTGGTAATAAGGATAAAGGTTTGTAATGGAAATAAAGGTTTAAAACAAGAATAAGAAATTTGTGTGAGTAAAGACGAACGCTTGTATAATAAGGCAATTTGTACAATAAATGTTAATAAGGTGAAATTAATGATTAGGTCGTGGCCGGGTACCGTTGTACGTTGTAGAGATATTTGTTTCGTTGTGTAGAGGTTATTTGGTTCGTTATGTAGAGGTTATTTGGTTCGTTGAGTAGAGATTGTTTGTGCGTTATGTGGAGATTATATATGCGGTTACCATCATCTGTTGAGGTGAGTTCTCGTAGCCCCACTTTTTAAATCTTTTCCGTTGTGGGAAAATGATACTCAAATGTGTTTTGAACTGTTTTCTGAACTGTGCGAAACGTGGTTTTGTTTTTGGGACAATTTATGTGCTTATGACTGCTATGTGAATTATATGTGTTCGTACAATATGCTGTGTGGAACTTTCTATGTGGATCTTCGCCCTATATATAGCTCCAGCTGATAGGCTTTAGGTGCGGTATGTCATTCGGAGTTGCGACCCTAAGAGCGGTGGTACACACTGGTGATAAGACTAGCGGGGATGCTAGGTCTTGGTACATGATTAGCGGTGATGCTAAGTCATGGGTTTGTGATTGATTGCATATATTCACTGTCATATAGCACAATTGTCCAACTGTTTTGAGATATTGGCATAGCGACTGGGTTTCTTTCAAACCTACAAGCTCACCAAAATTATTGTTGACATTTTTTATTATCATTTTCAGGTATGTTTTGATTAAGGTAAATGGATGGTTTTGGAGATTAAAGATGTGCACCCTTGGGGATTTAAGATTTAAGACTAAGGTCTTACTTATCAAGATTAAAACATGAAAGCTTTGTAAACTAATCTTTTGTAAACTTCGAATGGTATTATCTTGTATCTTGTGCAATGTGAATCATTATGTCGCATTCCTGTGTTTTCGCCGCTGACGAGGTGTGACAGATTGGTAATCAGAGCCAAGGTTATAGAGAATGTTTTTTTTTATAAAAAGAAAATGTAACTATAACCAAACTAGAGTTTTCGTAAAGCCTCAAACATGATAAAAGTTAACTAGCCCGAGCGGTTCATAGCTTTTCCTAAATTACGCATAGCCTGATCAACTATGCTTAATTCATGAAGGACTATGAAACGATGGGGTAGTTTTCTTAAATTCTGTTAGGGGAAAAGGAGGGAATGTGAATTCTTAGTCCACTTGAAAATGAATTGACCTTGAACGTACATATTGTGTAATATGTACCTTCACGTGGTAATGTGGTATGAGAATGCTTGCGAGCATTGAGGTTTAGATTGTTGATTGATTGCTAAGTGCTTGCCATGCTGCCTTAGCTGTATTGCATGATGCCTTGAGAGCCTTAGTAGATATGTTGTATGTAGCAATGTTGATTGAGGATGTGCCTTGACATATATATGGTTACGAACACCTAAATTCAAACGTTATGTTGTATTCATATATGTAAGCAGAGTTATGCTGATAATTTAAGTAATGATATTTTATAGGAATACTTATACCGTTTACCTTATTATCACAAGTCATGTCTACCCCAACTTATGTTGATTCGGAGACTATCACCCAGGCTGACAAAGCTCAGAGCTCCCAAGTGCTCGTCCCATTACCTGATGAACCTTATGTAGGGGTTAGGAAGGCACAGTTAGTTGATACAAATATTAAGTCAGACCTAGAGGAGGCTCCTCAGAGGCAGAGGAGCCGCATCCATTAGGTTCTAGAGTACCCCTTATGAGTGAGGAGTTTGAGGCTTGTGAGCTGTCAGGTACTAGGATTGTTTCATCCCATTCTCCAGTTTCATCAGATTCCATCACACCATTATCACCCGATCATCTACTTACTCATGTTTCACCTACCCCTACACCCACCCAAGTTTCATTCCACCATAGGATCTCATGTATGTCCTTGCATACTCAGCCGACCCTATCCCCGGGCATGTCAGCCCAAATAGCAGAGGCAGATGCTTTGTCCCTATATTCCTTCCGTTAGAGGTATAGATCCTCTTACGAGACATCATCATCATCAACTCTAACCCTTCTAGTGCAGAAGAGATATAGAGGTACATCTGAGCTCATATTAGATACTGATAGTGAGGGAGATAAGTTAGGAGAGGGGGATACTAAGGAGGATAAGAGTTCAGATACGGATGACGAGAGAGAGAGTCAGGGTTTAGATGACGAGGGTCAGGGTTTAGATTATGAGGTGTAGGGTTTAGATGATGAGGGTCATGGTTTAGATGACGATGGTCAGGGTTTAGATGACGAGGGTCAGGGTTCAGAGGACGAGGGTCTGGTATGGAGGAGGAAGAGGAGGCTCCACCTGAGGGTCAGTAGCAGGCAGTTCTGGTTGTTGATATAGCTATGTGTGAGCCTTTAGGTTTTGGATACAGGGCGGCTAGGCATCGTGTCCTTGAGTCGACTGAGAAGATAGCACCTAGTACGTATGAGGTAGGGTGAGCTCTAGGTATGTGCCAGATCATGAGGGAGTAGAGAGGATATCTGCATTTAGATAGCCCACCCTTGTTACATGGGTAGATCCCGAGGATGGCAGGGTTTATATAGACATTTTGACTTATGTACCACTAGCTGCACTTGTTCAGACATCGCCATCTCCTGAGTGGTCGCTTAGTTCCTTACCAGTTTCACCATCATCCCCAGTAGTTCCATCACCCATAGCTTCGCCAGTGGCTACCCCAACAACCACCATATCGGTAGATGAGGACCAGTTTTTAGAGGTAGGGGCATAGTTAGAGCTTCATGGGAGCATACTTTATGATCATACGTAGCGTTTGGATGTGCTACCTCGTACTTTGTTTGAGGGTTATGATAGGGATTTAAGGGAGTTGTACACTAGGTCAGGGGCAGTTAGAGATAAAATCTTCTCATAGAGGTATAGGTTTTAGGAGTTTAGAGCAGGAGCAGGAGAGAGCTACGATGACATTTAGTGCTATATGGAGGCCAATATTAGCTTTAGAGGCATGGGCAGGTCAGACTGATTCCCAGATGGCAGCTTTGTGGCATGCTATATATGATATTCAAAGGGAGAACCATGATTTGAGGAGGCAGCTTACTAAGGAGAGGTGAGCGATTAGAGCTGATAGATCGTGTTGATAGGATGGAGAGGAGACATGAGTCTGGATAAGAGTAGTAGACTATATGAGATTCTTGATTAGGAGTTGTACACCACTAAACTATGTAGCTTATGTTAGTGTTAGATCTAAACTGAGTAGTCTTAGTGGTAGTAGTTTTGAACTGATTAGTATTAGTCGGTAGTTGATTCTTATCGAAATTATAGTTATGATGGTAGTAGAATGATTTGTACAAAATTTAAAAATCAATGGATTTTAGTACGTTTTCTTACATGAGTTGATACGTTTGGTTATTGGGTATGTCGTTGTCTATACCGGTTAGTGACATGGTTTATCACTCACCTCGGATAGGATTTCCATTCTTGTGAGACCCCTCACACATTTATTCACCACCTATATGGAACTTGAAAAATATTCAAGTGACATGTCAAACAGTTGCGTTGGAAGAACGCGTAGTTAGGTAAAACCTTGTGTAGTCGCTAGGAGACTTAGACGTGATCTTAGTAAGCTAAGTTAGAATCTGATTTCGATCATAGTGTGACCCCGATGAATATTCTAGATTCTTAGTGGGTTGGAACCCAAGGTACTTGGAGCAAGTAATATCTACTTGCGAGAGCCTAGACTTTCGATAAGCAAGCCTTAGATGATCTTGAAAGAGTAATGCAAGAGTCGTGATGTGTGGGACACATACCTCTTGGAGGACTAAACCCACTGAATAGAACAACCGAGGGACTAGATGACGTCAAATGCTTAAGAGTTTTGTTGTCGCGTCGAGGACTGGATCATATCTGGACACCCGACCGAATATGTGACCCAAAGGTTAGGAATAATTGTTAAGTTGTTGAGATAGTAGGAAAGTCTATCATGTTGCGTGAGACAAGATCTAGATAGATCATAAGGAAGTGTACGGACTGAACATTAGACCTAATTCTCTAGGGGAATCAAAAGAAACCTCGCTTGAAGAGACTAAAAATATAAAGAACTTGTGCGTATTGATGAGGAATTGAAATGTGGTCGTTGTTGTGAAAGATGATTTGAGCTAAATTTCAGGGGCGAAATTCCTTTAAGGGGGTTAGACTGTGATCACCGGTAACTTGTCCAGGGTTAAGTATTATAAAATATTGTAATTTTCTATCGGAGTCTTTTAATCTTGTCAGCTTATTGGCAGAAAGCTGAAAAGTTGACTTCGGTTGACTCATTTTGCATGAGACGGTTATGGATTAACCAGGTGTTGAGAGAGTCTTGAGTTTTAATAGTGAATCATTGTTTATTCATCTTTCTGTATCGGAGTGTTTAGATTGTCATTTTATTTCGTTCCGGGAAGTTTTCTTGTGTTCCGCGAGAATCGTCATGCAGCGCGTACCGGCACTATAGTTAAGTAGAGAACGGGTTTAAATAATCATGGGTGAATATAACGAACTTATTTAATAAGTAATTTCGTAATTTGAAGTAACGTGTGTCTAGAACGTAAAACGTAGAGGTATGAGTTAAAAGTTATCAAGAAACGGGCGTTTCCGTGAAATTTGAGTTAAGTACGTATCGGTCGTAAAAGGGAAATTTGTGAACGAAGTCTAAAGTGATAAGCTGTATTTTTGAAGTCGAGAAACTTTTAAACTTGTGAGAAAGGTTTCGGTTTGATTGAAGTAACCTCGTATTTTGGTCCCGACACGTCCGTTAAATGTCAAAATGAATATTTGGAAGATTAAGTTTGAAATAGGTCGTGTAAATAACCTAGGTTATTGGAAAAATATTTTTAAGATCAATAAAAATACCAAGGAACTTCGGGAAATATTTTAGAGTAAGAGTTTTTAAGTTTTAAGTGAACCCGACACGAAAAGAAGGAATCCCGAGCCACATTGGATCCTTGGCCGGTTTTTAAACAACAATGGGGAATAAGATGGCATGTTTTTAGCTAAATGGTCTATGCATGGTACATGTATATTTGTATTAACCTCAAACACACATTTCACACTTTCAAAAATCAAACAAAAATAAAAAAACTCTTTTTCTTTTTCTCCCATTTTCGGACGCAAGCCACAAGACCAAGAAACTTTTTTTGAAGATTTAACAAGAACACGGGATTAAGAAACACTATCAGGTTAATTCTAGTGTTTGGGTTATTGATTAAACTACGTTTAGGTAGTTGGTTCGCATTTTGTCTCGCTTTTCAAAACCCTAAATTGTAAGTTGTCTAAATTTTATTTAAGTTGTACTTTTATGATTCTTATGGTGTCTAAATGTTAGTTTTACAAGTTGATCGTCGTGAAAATCGAAACTTGAACACGAAACGGATTTATTAAAGGGGGTGTTTGTTGCGTTGGATACAAAAGAAAAAGGGGAAAGGGTTTTACACTTTTAAATTATGGTTGTGGTGGTAAATTTATTTTGAGTTAAGGGCTTATTTTTGATACTTTTCTTAATAATAAGCAAATTTTGGGCTTATTTGGTTGTTTTGGCTTTATGGGCCTCGGTCCAACAAGAAGAAAAAGGAAAAGAAATGGGCTCGGCCCATTTCTACTCATGTTGGGCTTATGTGAGTTTGGCTTATATTTTTGGCTTATATCGAGCTTTTAGCTTTTATGTTCCGGCTTATATAGAGCTTATTGTTTTGGCTTATATTCGGCTTATATGTTTTTGTCTTATGAATGTTTCTGCTTATAATGAGCTTATTATGTTTCGGTTTATAATGAGCTTATTATGTCTCGGCTTATATAGAGCTTATTTAGTTTCGGCTTGTGGCCTAATGGATTTCGGCTTATTTTTGGCGTATGGCTTATTGGGTTTTGGCTTATATTGGTTTCGGCTTATATTCGAACTTATGGCTTATGTTTTGATTTAGGGTTTTATATTTTGGGCTTAAAAAAGATATGGACTTTTTATTTTACGGGCTAGATATTAAAAACCTTAATGGGCCGTGAGGCCCAATGACTAGTAAATGGACTAATGGACTTAAGTGAGATTTAAAATGGCTATGTCGGACTTAACAAGTGATAATGGACTAACGTTGGGCTTTCGGGTCCAATAGGTAAAAACTTGATAATATGGACGATTAAAACAGATAAATTGGTTAATAAGTAGTGTCGAAAATGTAAAATTGTTAAATTGGTCAAACTTTAGTCAAGATTGAGAAATCGCTTAGAAAATGTGGACTTTTGGCATTTTGTCAGAATCTTTGGAAAATTAAGGAAAGTATTGAAACGTAAGGTTTGCAAACCTTAGAAACCTTTTACAAACGAACGGGTCATGTCAAAATTTTATAAAAAATGTCACACTTAGAAAATAATGTGGAATAATTATTTTGTGTCGATTCAACTAAAGGACAAAAGACGACTTTTGTAAACGTTAAGTGTTAAGGTTAAACGATTGAACATGGACGTACCAAGATGGATTCATATTTACCCTTTTTAGCTCGAAAAAGACGAAAATAATATAAAAATATTATTATTTAATCATCAAGTGTTATATACTAATATTATATACATAAATTATATATATAATATAAATATATATATATAATAAATATATATATATATAATATATAGTATATATATTTATATATATTATACACACACACAATATATACATAAACAAACCTGTTTTTTGATTTTATATGTATATAGATGAATTAATATCGTATAAAAGATGTATTATATATAAATGGGATAATATATGTATATATATTTATATATATGTATAATATATCTATATATGTATATATATCATATATGTATATATAGGACAAAAGACGACTTTTGTAAACGTTAAGTGTTAAGAATTAAACGATTGAACGTGGACGTTCTAAGATGTCGAGATTTATACTTACCCCTTTTTGCCCGATAAAAAGACGAAAATAATAATAAAATATTATTATTTTATTTAAAGTGTTATATACTTATATATATATATATCGTATCGATTATGGAGATGTTAATTTATTTATTTTCGATCTTTGAGTTCATACTTATTTCTCGTCGGATTCTCTTGGATTGTTTGGTCAACTGGCTCGTTTTAACGATTGGAGATGTTGTGAGCATTTTGTGTTGATGTCTCACTTAGCCCAAGTGCATCCAGTTGTTTTACGTAGTTACCACACAACCATGATACCAAAACTTTTTGCAATGAGAATGAGATTTTGAAATGAGAACAAGTATTTTGGTAATAAGGATAAACGTTTTATAATGAGAATGAGGTCTTGAAATGAGGACAAGTGTTTTGGTAATAAGGATAAAGGTTTGTAATGGAAATAAAGGTTTAATGATTAGGTCATGGCCGGGTACCGTTGTGCGTTGTAGAGATATTTGGTTCGTTGTGTAGAGGTTATTTATTTCGTTCAGTATAGATTGTTTGTGCGTTGTGTGGAGATTATCTTTACGGTTACCATCATCTGTTGAGGTGAGTTCTCATAGCCCCACTTTTAAATCTTTTCCATTGGAGGAAAATGATACTCAAATGTGTTTTGAACTGTTTTCTGAACTGTACGAAACGTAGTTTTGTTTTTCGGACAATTTATGTGCTTATGACTGCTTTGTGAATGATATGTGTTGGTACGATATGTTGTATGGAACTTTCTGTATGGATTTTCGCCCTATATATAGCTCCAGCTGGTAGGCTTTAGGTGTGGTATGTCATTCGGGGTTGAGACCCTAAGAGCGGTGGTACACGCTAGTGATAAGACTGGCGGGGATGCTAGGTTGTAGATTACAAATGACATGTAATATCAGGGAATTAAAACAGATCTGGAGGTATGGTAAAGTGAAATAAATGAATAGCCATTTTATTAGAGTTCAAGGTTAAAGAGATGGGAAGATGTGTGTGTTCTAGAGAGAAAACACACAAACTTACACTTTACAAAAGTGAGCTTCACCCCTCCATGGAAGTATGGAGGGGGTATTTATAATCCTAGTGACACTTAACTCTTGTAACTAGTACATTATTGTCCCCCCCCCCCCCCTCCCCCCCCCTTTCATTTCCCCCCCCCCCCCCCCCCTACCCCCCTCCCTCCCCCTCCCTGTCTCCCTCCCCCCCCCTCCCCCCCCTCCCCCCCCCCCCCCCCCCCTACGTGTTCCGCTATAATGAACTAATGTCATCCGAAATGTCACCATATTTTTAAGGCTAACACATCTTCCCCAATATGGACACATACGGAAATTACTTACATGTTCCTAACCAAGTACAAATACAATAGAATAAAGTATTCCAAAGCGCTTCAAAAGTTGAAGGTTGTCTTTTACGTTCTTCCTGGTCTTGAAACTTGTTATTCAGCTTGGATCTTCATTGTCTTTACTTGTTCTGGGACATTGTTCGTATGCATGAGTTGGTTTAAACTTCCCCCTTAATTCATGCTTCTGGTCTTAAAAAGCTTTCTTTTAGACTCATTTTGGTGAAGTTTCTGAATCAGCTTCCCCCCAAACCAACATCCCTATCTTGAGCAGATTCTGAAACTTTGATGTAGCTCGAAGCAGTTCTTTATATTATTTTCATTAATTGCACAGCGGTATTACTGTAGACAGTCAAACCACACCACGATCACTGTTCTTGTCTTAGGGGCTTGGTGTAGATATTCGTTCGGGGGGTGCATGCGAGAAATCAGCAACAATTC
Organism: Tanacetum coccineum; assembly: GCA_026074375.1. Classification (NCBI taxonomy): domain Eukaryota; kingdom Viridiplantae; phylum Streptophyta; class Magnoliopsida; order Asterales; family Asteraceae; genus Tanacetum; species Tanacetum coccineum. The sequence continues at coordinate 25,135 of BQNB010067992.1, read as the reverse complement.
TTCTCACGTTTGCAGGAATACTTCATAAACATATTTTGGTAACGTAGTATACAACTACTTCCCCTTGGAAGTGACATGGTACATCAGTAAGTCAAATATAGTCCCGGGTGTAATATTTTCCCCCATGATGATTGCGAACTATCGGAAAGGAATCATTGTTTGTGTACGCACATGTACTCGAGAAGGTTCTTGTGTTTAGCACAAAATCTTGCCATTCCAAACAAAGCATTACCCTCGTGATCTTCAGAAACCGTAGAGGAGATGAAGCAAGAAAGAATTAAGAAACTTGTATAATCAGGTATTGTATATGTATTTGTTGTAGAACTTTGAGATTTGCTTAGACTGTGAAGTACCATTGTCTTGGAATCCCGTGAGAATTGCTGATTACATCTCAACCTTTAAATTCTCTGGCTTGTTTTACCAACCTCGTATTCTGTCGGCTATTGTTGTGATCACTTGGTGAAGTAAACCCGATAATATATCAACTTGAAAATGAAGTGACAATTCACCCAAATTTATTACTTAAGCTTGACTGTTGTGATTGAGAACGGTGCAAGAATTAAATCTATAATTATCTATACACACACCGGAAAAGATATAAGAAGTACAAGACACTCTTGGTAATTATCCACATGTCATGCGTGTGACACTGAGTACTTACAATGTAATCCTTTAAGTGATTGTTAACAAGGTCTGCAAACAACCTCACCTGACTGCTAGGTTAACTAGATAATTTCAAGTCTTAATTCATAAGTATATACGTTCAAGCAAGTCATCAAATCGATAGATTGGGTTAAAAGAAAAGGGGTGTAGCAAATAGAAGGAAGTCTCGATGATGATATATGTAGACGCCTTCGTTGAAATCCTAACATCTCAGATCAAAATAGGGTACCAAGCAACTTCGTGAACACTTGTCAGCGTGTGCTCGACAATCTCTAGCCGTTTGTCATTTATTAAATCTTTCAGAATCGTTTTAGCGTTATGTATCATGTTTGTTGTGTTGTTGTTCGTGAATGTTATTGAACTAGGACAGATGTTAATTTTTAATTGTCGTCAAGAAATAAACATTGTCTAGCTCAACGTTGTCGTGAAAGCATGTTATATCCAGCTCATTCATCATATTAGTCCATACTTAACAGCCCACATATAAACATTATTAAAACATTCGGCTTGCTAAAATGACTAGCCCAATTTGTATATTATAGTTATAGCGAGCCCAGTCTTTTACTTAGGGATATAATAAAGTCACACACAATCCTTAATTTTGTGTACTCACAAACCCTAATCTCGTAACATAACTGCCTCCATCATCTCTTTTCCTCTCTCCCAAAAGTCACGCAGTCACACATCCTACTCTGCATCCAACCTTATCACTCCACAAATCCATTTATATAATCTACATCACCGTGATTTCTATCACATACTTTATGAACACACGCAACCAACCGAACCATTCAATCTCCCATATGAATCAGATCTTGTTATGAACCACAAACAAACAAACCCCCTTTTAATATGTCTTCAACCGCTTCATTGTTTGTCATGGCTTCAAGATCTCATAGGAGGTCTCGGGTAAGGTTTGATTTTGTTTGGTGAGTCTTAAATCGAAACAAAGATTGAAGGTAACATACTTGTTATCATTCTTTCTTGATTTTCGGACATGTGAAAGAAGTATCAGCTTTACATGGATCTGTAATGATGTGCTTTCGTGTTATAGATCTTTAAGGTCTTTCATGTTGTTGAACCACACGAAAGAATAAAAAAATCTAAGATCATGTATCTGAGATCATGTAATTTGTTTGAGTTCGAGTCTTGTGGAGGAGATGGTGTATAATTGATGTGACGATGTGAATTAGGATAGTATTTGGTGGATTTGTGATGTTGTTGGAGGCTGTGATGGTGATTGATGTTGTTGTAGTAGTGGTTTTTGTTTAGCATCGAGTCTGTTTGTCTACATCTTTTTTATGTTTTGGTTTAGACATGGCAGACCAAACTCAGTTGAGTTGACCGGGTCAACTCGGTAATAACCGAGTTGACTCGGTTTGGTTGTGGGTAACAAAATGCAACCAAGCAAAACGCATGATTTCTTTTGAGTCAAAACGCAGTCTGGTGTCTTTAGACAAAACGCAATGATTCTAAAATTTTGGCAGCATGACGTTTGGATTTGCTATATAAATGGTCTTCAGTAGGCAAAACGCAACATCAAAACGCAATGACTTGAGAACCAAAACGCAACCTGCATTATTTGTACTTTTTTTCTTAAAAACCGGATCTGTTTTTTTTCTCTTTCATCAAAACGCAACCAAGAAAAATAATAACAAACCCAGATTTGCTTACACTATAAACTTGTCTTTTAAGCACAAAGCAAAAAAAATGTACAACCAGATTGAGACAGAAGTTATAACAACATGTTAAAAACATGTATGAACAATCGATGAACAGTAATGAACAGTACACAAACAGTACACGAACAGTCTGAACAGTAACAATGACAACAAACAAATGATACAATACACCCCTGCAGCTCTGATGCCAATTGTAGATTGTAAATGACATATAGACACACGGATTAAAACAGATCTAGAGGTTGGATAAAGTGAAATAAATATAAAGCCATATTATTAGAGAAAAGGAAGATGAGATGGGAAGTTGTGTGTGTGGTAGAGAGAAAACACACACACACACTTTTACAAAAGTGAACTTCACCCCTCCATGGAAGTATGGAGGGGGTATTTATAGTCCTAGTGACACACAACTATCGTAGCTTGTCATTATTAGTCCCTATGTGTCACGCTATAAATAAACTAATGTAATTCCGTGTTTGTCACCATATTTTAAGGCTAACA
>BQNB010067992.1:0-19081 GCA_026074375.1 Tanacetum coccineum | reverse complement strand
TCCGAAACGTCGTTTTACATCAAAGTGCTTTAGAGTCCGAGTCGTGAAAATGTGATCTAGCGGGTCGTTTTGGACGGGTTAGATTTAAGGAAAAATATATATTAAAAAGTCAAACGTTGACTTTTAAAAGTCAATTGGGTTAGTATGGGACTTGTTGGATTTTATAAAGATAATAAACACTATTATTGTTACGATCATGATATTTTTGGTTTGACGATTTAATGAACGAGGACGTTTCTAAAAATAGAAACTTTATAATTAAGAACATATATGCATATAAGTATATAAGGAAAGGTATCGTCGAGGGTGTCATATTAATGGCGAGACTTGAATAGATGGTCATAAAGGGAAAATAAAACATTTTATGGACTAACACGTCCGAATGGTCGGACTTTCTAAAAATAGTAACTTCCTAAAAATAAAAAGTTTCTGAAAATAGAAAGTTTTCAATAAAGTGATACAACTTATGTTTGAAAGAAAGATAGTATCTAAAGTATACTAAGTGTTAGGATCTAGGTAGGACAAGAGAATTTCTCATCACGTGTGTATTTTATACGATTTCTATCGTTGCGATGTGCGCATCATTCGATAGTACTTTATTATATAGTAACCGAGCGACATAAATATAGGTCGCGGTCGAGTTCGTTATCGGTGACGCTTCGTGATTGATATTTTATTGATCGTGGTCTTCGATCAAGGTGAGTTCATAGCCTCGCTTTTGAACTATTTTTGAATATTTTATAAACCCGCGAGGGGGATACATGCATGTTTTGAAAAGTGAACACAAGTCGTTTTTATACGCACTTGTTGTTGCTTGTTTTATAAATTAAACATAAGCAGTTTTATACGTGTTTGATGTTGTTTGTTTGCTAAAATGGAACGCTAGTGTTTTTGATATGATAACATAACTTCATTGCCATGAGTATATGTCTTTTGCTGTGTGACCGTTAATTACCGAGGAGGTAAAGGTTGAATGCATTAAATAGATCTATTGGGTTTGACAACCCTGTCCGGGGTCTGAATCCGACGGTGAACACCCTGTAACGGACATTCCGTATTGAGCTAGGGGTGGTTGCATACTACCTGGTCAGTTATTTATCTATAATGATACATGTGTTAAGGTTCGGTACACGGGCTCATGAAAGTTGGAAATGTGGTGTGGCTCGCCTAGCTAGCAAGTCATACATGTTTTGGTGGAACCAAACTGCGTTCTAAGGTTATAAATGTTTTGTGGAACCAACTATATGTTCTAATTGTTACTTGAAAACTCTATGAATTCACTCAACCATTGTGTAGACGTTTTTAAGCATGTATCTCTGGTTTAGGTGCTTGTGACGGCTTAAATGGGACGAAACGCGGATATCAAGGATTGGAACTCGGTGAAATTTTGTACATTCAATAAAGGAAATTTTAAGAAAACGAATCGTGACGTGACTCACTAGAAATATATTTTCTAAACTGGTTTGAGACCTTGTAACTCTGACCTTCTTTTTAAATAAATAGAAATCGATTTTGTTTTAATAACATCTCTTTTGAAGTCGTTTACTGTGACTCATGTGCATGTATTATGAAGTAGCACCCCAAAGTGATATTCCGCTGCGTTGTAAATTTGGGGGTGTTACAGCTTGTTAATAATTGGACATCTGTTTCCCCAAAACCATGAATATTTGAATCAATTGATATCCAAAATATCAAGAGATTTGACATTTTTGATAAGGGGAGAAGATGTGATTAAAATATATGATTAAATATGTGAATTTTAAGATCTCTAGTGTACGCTAACCCATATATGTACTAAACTCTTTTGATTTATAGATCAAGGTTCAGTAACCGGGGTTCAAATTCAGTGATTGGGGTTCATTGACCGGGTTGAGGGTTCAAACTCGATGATTCTGATATGGGGTTCCAAATCATGTTTGGGGGTTCGGATCCTTGAAGTTTGTTGACCGGTTTATATTTGAGGTTCATATTTAATGACAGAGAGTTCAGATCCGAGGGTTCAGTTTTGTGAGTTCAGTCCGGGGGTCAGATATGGTAGTTCAGTCCCTACGGTTTAGTTTAGGGTTTAGTTTTAGATTTTAGCTTTGTAGGGGTTTAGTTTTGTGTTCAGTTTTTATTTGTTTAAATACTGAACTACATACTCCACATTAATCAGTTTCTCTTAGCTATAGTACACCCAAAACTATAACACTGTCACCAAAACTATTTTAATCTCAGATACCCTAGACATCATTGTAGATCTAATTATGTTATGTTTTTTATTTATGAGACCCATAAACATTTGAAAGTATTCCCTTATACTTTCATAGGTTTTCTTGAGTCTTTGATAATGAACCACCACCGCTACTTGTCACGGTTGTTGTTGTTGGTTGATAATCCATTTCTTGTTCTTTAACCGCCAACGTTGCTTGGTCATGTGACCATGAGGGTTTGTGTGATAGCCGCGACACATTCAAGTTTTTTTATTAAGATCTTGATTTGGGATTGTTTGTATTGGACGCATTTAAGATCTTGATTTGGTTTAGGATCTTGCCACGTGAAGGTTTGTTTGTGAGTGGTGGGTTTAATTGTTTGTTGTGAATTTTTGATATTTATTTTTGTTGTTGTTTAGATCTCGATTTGAGATCTTAGGTTTTTTGTTTGTTTTGTGTTTAAGATTGTTGATCTGGATCTGGGTTTTTTTATATGTGGATCTGATTTTGGTTTGTTTCTTATTCCTTTATGTCTTTCTTTGTTCCTTGTGACCTAATGTTTTTATAGGGACTTTGGTTTGATTTGGTGTGTTTTTTTTTGTGATGATTTATGATTTGTAAGTTTTGATATGGGGTCACTTATAGGATGGGTCTGTAAGGTATAGGTTTTTGTTTTTTTTACGTGGGGATTTGTATTTATCTTTATTTTCGTTGAACTTCGTTTGTCTTTAGTTGTGAAGCTGGGCTTTTAGGTCAATATTTGTGTATTTCTAATACCTTAAAAAGTTTGCAAAAGAAAAAGAAAGTAACAACTTTTGAAGCTTTTGCACTATAATATTGAAATTACTCAAATGTTATTAGAAGTCTTTCAATATGGATTTGGATTATAAGAATAATCATCCCGCTCTGATACCATTTGTTGGTCCCTAATTTCGTGTAACTAATTACTATGTTTTTACACATGGACCGATTTTTTTTTTTTTTTTCTTTCTGTACACTATTATCATATCTTTGTAACTTTTTAACGGTTTACATTATTTATTGATAGCAATTTCATCTTTAAAAGATACTACTACTTTGTTTAACACAAGACCTATTCTTCCATCCTGATTTTGCAGATGTTTTTCCTGTTGTGATGTAAGTGCTTATCCGTCATCGTTGTCTTTTAAATATGAAGCTTCATTGTCAACTAGTATATTTGTTTTGACTTCGCACATATCACACAAATATAATTTGATTTATGTAATTACCAAGCTGGGGCTTCTGTTTATGTATAACCTTGAAACAACGACTCCTGTTTATAGAAAATTGGGTATTTAGCCCATATTCTTTTAAATTTTCCTTTACTTTTATGCTTTATCATTTAGGGCTAGTACTGCTATCAAACAGGCTTGGCCCAAGTGTTACTTGCCAAACCAGTAAACGAGTCGCAATTGTGTCTCTTTTATAGCGGACAAGTAAGATTTCTAAACCATTCTTCCATCGGTGAATGATTTTATCATGTTCTTGATATATGGGAAAATTTAATTATACGTTATGGAGTGGATCTGTCAATCTTGCTTAAAAGAAGGAACCTAAAACTAGTGATGAAGGGAATTGGTCCTACACTACTCACCCTCTATTTTTTATAATTGTTCTTAGTCTTTCAAGTGATTTTCTATATTTTCTGTTAATATTACCAAAAGTAGATCTATGTGGCTAAGCTAAGCAGAGGTGGTTTATTGTTTTACTGTTCCTATTTCTAGTAACTTCATAATTAGAATGTTAGGATTTTTGATGCTCACTTTTCTATTTATAAATTTCAAAATGACACCCACACACAGGTCATACCTCTCACACGGAACACACTTCTTTTGTTATATAGTAATGGTACTTGCATTTGTAATCTTTTAGTTGAAGCTACCTTGACCCCGGTGTAGGCAACAAGGCTGTTATCTCCGTTGGTCCCATGATTCAGTACGGAATGAAACAATATTGATGATGTTTTTTCCTCTGGTCAACCAATTGACTGATTGACTTTGACTATCAAAGGTCTTGCTTGTCTAATGATTTCTAGAATTGTTTGATACAAACATGTACTAAAGAAGCTGTTGAACTCCCAACTGACAGCAGATTCATCGTCATCGTCAAGGCATTCTTTGTACACCTGATACAATTGTAAAATTTTAGGTGTTTATACTTCTTTAATTTATATAGCGTCTCTGAATCTTACGGTTGAAGGGTTTGTTTATGGATTCATAGGTTTCATCTGTTTGGTCTTCTTTAACCTATATGTATATCATTGCAGAGTGTACCTATTCAAGCTAGACAAACGGCACCATTATTGTAGTACTTTGGAACCCTTTTAAATGGGACTCATGACAACATTGCTATGGGTGCATATATGGTCATGCCCATTCCAGCATCTTACAGTCTTGCAAATTATTTGTGGGAATCCCATAGTCCTAAGCTTAATGCCAGATAGGTATGTTCTAACAAAATACCAAAAAAAGCATGCTTTATAGTTTATACTTCTGTTGGATCACAAATAGAGTATTTTTTATCTGCTTTGGAAAACGGTATTATATACACACTTGGATAGGAGGATTGATATATATATATATATATATATATATATATATATATATATATATATATATATATATAAGAAAAATTTTAAAGCCTTGGCGTGGCATTCTATCGTGGTGACATTGGGCTTTCACAATACTACACAAAGAGTGCATTATTGTTATAATAATCTCAATCTATTAGAATAAACATTTTCATCATCTCAAATTTTGAAAATACTTTTTGGAGCATTTGGCTTAGAGACACCTAGTTAATTGTTCTTTAAATTTCAAACATCTTATGAATCACTTACTTACTGATACTATTGGTTACATTTACATACATATTTCTTCTGTGTCAACTCACCATTTATGAGCTGGGCTCGCTCGCATGTTCCTATATGAGCCGGCCTCTCCCGATGTTCCCATCCATGAGATGGGGGATAATATTATTCAATATATAAATTTATACCACATTTGTTTGAATGGTTATAAATTATCATCAAAAAAAGGAATTATACTAATAGATTATATTGCATCGTGTATTTTATTAACATTTTGATTTAGAATTTATAGCCATTGATATGATTACTTACATAAGCATTCTGAAAATCAATATCATGGCTTTTATCACCGTAGAGGAGGAGATTGCTTTAATGTCTTGTTGTCCCCACTCATGGACAAAGAATCCAGGGGAGATAAAATAGTCAAAAGTTGATATCATCATTTCATACGTATGGCAAAAAAATCTTGGTTAGCGAGGCGTATCCTCGGGTAAGAAAAGATAAAATATACTAAAAAATTATCTTGATTTGCAGGTTGGCCATTGTTTTTTAACGTATCATCTAATCCATGGAACAATTATCACAATTGGTTTTAAATCTATTGGATAAATTTATGCGGAATAATACCCTTAAAGAAGAGTGTAGGGCAATTGCCTCCTCTGAAAGCTTTTGTCTTGGTGAAATCGTGAAAGATCTTTGATTGATATTTGACTTAGGGACACAATTGTTGATGCATACCACTATGGAAAACAATTAAATGACACTTCTCCAAAAGCGAAAAATTAAGGTTGAAAGAATAGTTAGGCTGATCAAGATAGAAAAGTTTAGAGCAAATAGGGGGGGGGGGGGGGGGGGGGGGGGGGGGGGGGGGGGGGGGGGGGGGGGGGGGGGGCCCCCCTTGGGGGGGGGGGGGGGTCCCCCCCCCCCCCCGGGGGGGGGTGGGAGGGTGGGGGGGGGGGGGGTGGGGGGGGGGCGGGGGGGGGGGGGGGGGGGGGGGGGGGGGGGGCCGGGGGGGGGGGAGCCTTAGAACCGACCACGATGATGGATTCCTTTGAATTCAGAGTGTGAATCAGGTACATGTTATACTATGATCATGAAAGGCTCCTCTTGCTAACAAGTCAGCAATTTATAGAGTCCGCTGGTGGGGAAATTTCAGGCAGGCAACTGCAAACCAAGAGAAGTTACCAGAGCAACCCCTCACTTTAGTAAGGTTGCTTCTCCAGTTTATGTTATAGTGTGACATTTATGTATGTTCAAGGTATATATCAAGTTTAAAAAAAAGCCCATTTAAATTGACACTTATTACTTGCATCACAAATTGCTGACATTAGTTTGGAAATCAATTTGACGGGTAGTCTTTTAAATAAAACCAATACTTTCCCTCCTATGTTCCTAATTTGGTCTTTGAAGAATTTTTTTCCGTGTTATAAACCTAAGATGCGAACAAATAATGTTTTTAGCTACAACGTACAACCATTAAAGAAAGACCAAGCGAAATAGGATAAACTATAAAAAAGCATACACGAACTGAACATCTTGTAGTCAGGTCAGAGGAGAAAATCTAAAAGTTTAAGACTATTCCAATTGGAGCTTCATTGCCAATAATTCTTTGTACTATTCTCAATTGTTGATTGCAGCTTTACATGTTTGGTGAAGAGGCACTAATTTTTCAAAACCATACTATTAAAGATGCTTGATAATCTCTACTTTATAATGCAACGATATAAGTTAGTAACTTATCACAATTACTAATAAACAAGTTTAGACTAAACTATATATAGAGGCCGTTCTTTCATTAGAATGCAGGCCATAAGTTCACATGATATAATTTTAAGTTTTTAACAGACAAAATTGCTCCTAAGCACTCAATTCTGCAACAGAGATACAATCTTAGAATAAAGAGAGTTTAGCCATCCTGAAATTTTATGTATAACTTCGAGAGAGAAATTAGAATTGTAATAAATCAATGAGTCGGGTAGTAGTTATTCGTTGACGTGACACGTACCATTTAGTGCTCTAAAAGGTCTATATATTTTACATACATTGGTAACGAAATCCAAGTAGTTATATCAAAATTTAAATCCACCCTATTATGTTTAAAATAGGAAGGCGTAACCTTGATAAGTGAAACACTAAAAGAAGCCTCCCTTAAGAATACATTTTGTGAATGTTTGTTTGTTCGACCTCATTTTGTTAAGTTTTAGCCAGCTTTTTTATCTGACTTTCTTGGAATATACAAATGATTTGGTCCGGCCTATTTATCAATTACCACGCATAACATTTTCATTGGATAAAATACTGCTCACAAATTGAATTGTTAACTACCTATTGTCATTTACAACTTGAAGTCTATGATGGAAAACCTTCTAATAGTAAGGGTTTGAAGAGACCTGTTTGTTGAACCTCCAACCTGTCAATACAAACTAACAAACGGGCTGCTGCAACACTCATGATGAGGTGTCATTTCATACACTTTCTCGGGGTCGTTTAACCCCCTAAATCATGCATCTCTTATGCCCAAATATAGTACTTAATCCATTTCCTTTTCAGGTATTTCTCATTTTTGGAAGGCTATGCTGTTGGAAGAATTACACATGACTTCAGGGAAACATTTTGGAGAAAGCAATTACACGCGACTTTAGGCTCCATTGGGAAGAATTTACCGTTAAAACTTGGGTCTTTGGAGAATGTACATTGGACAAGACTACGAAAACTACACCAAACATTTCTCAAAGAATTTCTCTATTAGTGGACTGGAGTGAACGGCGATCACATGATACTACGTGATGCCATCACAACATAGACCAAGACTGTGGTCATCAAGATTCTGACGGGTCTGTGCAACAAGACCCAACGCATTATCTTTGATTAATCTCTCTTCATGATGGAGTCACGATTAAATCACAACTCCGTCACAGCGATTTTTCCCTATATATACAAAACCTGAATTTAGGGTTTTAGTGTGTAACTTTAGAATAAAAAAAGGTGTATAAAACACTAGTTTGTTTAAGCAATTGTCTAGGGACGAATTTAGGGCCTTATAATCCCTATTGTATTCTTACTAACTCCTTGTTTTAATCAAGTCAAGGTTTATTTAAGATAATTCCAATATGTTTTTCTTTGAATGTTTGTTAGATTCATTATGTTCTGCTTTATCTATAACATGTTTGGCCTTAAACTTCACATTATGTTTTTTTAATTGATTGCAATGAAATCTAGAAATGTAGATCTTAGTGGTGTTTGCTTCTTGTGATGGCATGTGCAATGTTAAGGTTTAGAAACCAGATTTTTATCTGTATCGCTATATGATATGTCTGGGATAAAGCATGATAGTGTTAGAAAGGATATCTTCGGTGGTAATGTCAACATCTAGGAAAACATGATTGTGTAGAAAGGATACCATCAGGTAACAGTCTTCATACTACCTTTCCCCCTAATATGGTTGATCTACTCTTAAAATATTTCACATGCACTTAGTGTCCTCTTAGGGGCCTTGTAATAGTCTTCATACTACCTTACAGGTGCGTTGATCTAACGGAATACTAAGTAGACGGCGGGTTCATGTAATTTGTTCATGACTTAGGAAATAATTACACAGATCATCACAAGTGTGACAAGGCAACAACACTATGGAAGCAATCCAGGGATTAATACATGATTAAATAAACACAGTCTTTTATCTTATTGTTATCACCATTAGCGTAGTTGTTATTTAGTTTATTAGCTAAAACCAAACCAAACCTCTCTAATTATATGATTTACTTTCTTTTCATAAAACATAAAAATAAAAAAATAATCTTCTCTTAACCCCTAGAATTCTGCTAGACTGTGATCAAGCCTTCCCAACCTATTCCCTGAGTGAACGATAACAACCCCCGAATCTTGCCTATACTACTACTACAACGATTAGGTGCTCTACCTAAGGAGTTGTAAAACTTCGTGTAGAAGTCCTATGACGACCGTATCAAGTTTTTGGCGCCGCCGCCTGGGGAATAGTTAGGTTTTTATCATAGTTTAACTTAGTTATACTCGCTTGAATCCTTTCAAGTGAGACTTTAATTCCGTACATTAGCTTTCTTGTAGTCTATATTTTTCTTTATGCCCTTTGTTCGTAACATTTGTGAATTTGTAAATTATAATGAATAGGTATGGTTATTCTAGCGTAGGTAGGTTTGATGTATTCTTTCGTAATAAACTCTTTGTGTTCCAACAACATCAAGATGAATCTCTCTACGATTCGTGGACTCATTTTAAAGACATAATCCAAAAATTCCTGAATCATGGCCTAAGTATATGGACCCAAATTGAAATTTTTCTAAAACATCTCGACTCGTTATCCTGTCATATCATCAATTTGACAGCAGAAGGGGATCTTAGGAAGTTTAGTGATATAGGAGCATGATATGCCATAGAGGATTATGCCCAATATGATAAAAAAATGTAGCAACCAAACAAGCGCTATTTCTGATGAAACAATAGCAAATCCAATTGCTCAAATAGTTGGGGATGATATGGTTAGGGTACAGGTACCTAGGTGCATGGCATGGTTAGATTATGATGAGCATGTAGATAGCCTAAGTACGATGGGTAATGAGGTAGGAGTTACAAGCCCTGAGAGTACCACACAAACCCTACCGTTATTTGAGGAATACACACCACCCGCGACTTACCCGAAAGAAGTAGAAAAGACTTTAGGAACCCCGATAGAGGTAGAACATTTGAACGAAACAAAACTAGAGGAAGTAGGCTTGAATTGTAATCACAACACTCCTTTTAGTTCTAAGGGAAGTTCCTAGTTTTTGATGGACCGAAGCCTCAACCTATACCAATGTCCCATCCTTTAAGGATTGGTAGACGTAATTAGGCCTCGAACCCACCCATCAAACACTAGTCCCGGATAGTTCTAGATGACGGTAGTAGAATATTTAAACAACTCAAACACTGCTTCACTCACTTGGCAAATTCCCATCCAAAAGGTGTGTAAGGTTATATAACCCAGGTATAATGACCCTAAGAGACATGCATGGATTTAAACGGGTTATTAGGAAAACGTGTATCCCTCGGGTGTTGAAAATTCAAATTGGGATATGTTTGATTGATGATTGGGGATTAGAATCTAAGGAAGTTTCTCCTCTAGGAGAAGAACTTAGTTTATTTGATAGGCCAAATAAAGTAGAGAGAAGGTTAGAATTCTAGAAGCACACCGTTTAGAGTCTATTTCCTTCAAACACAACTTTCTCAAGCGAATGGCTCCTTCCATCATGAATGTATGTACCATACTATCACCCGCACTGGAACTCCAAGGTAATGTTAACCTTCCCTTTATCTGTTAAATAAGGGTAGAGTCAGGCTCGTGACTCGAACAAAAACAAGCGCTTCTTGGGAGGCAACCCAATTTACTTTTCCTGCAAATTAGGAGTGTTATGTGTGTTTTAATTCTTTATCATTTGTTTTACTATGTTTGAACTATCTTGTATTCATCATTGATTTGACTTAACCACGTCTAAATTCAATCAAAGGTATTTTGCAAACAATAAGTGTAGGGGAATTTATCCGGCTTTTGAGCCAAATTCAAACATGTTAAATAAATTATTTAGATTAATTTGCGTCATATGATTGAATTGTTAAATCTCAGGTTTTATGCAGCCATTTATACAGGAATTAACTTATGGAATCAAGTGCAGGAAATTTTTCATCAAAAACAAAAATTTTGTTTTCACAGACTGTGGAGATGGCGTCACGATTTACACACGACGCCGTCACCATGACACCTGTGACGGGGTCACGTAAACCCTGACGACGTCAAACACACAGGTCCAGAAAACTTAAAGTTTTTAATTATTTTTGAAAATAAACTTGCATAACATTTAATATAGGTATTATTCTGTTATAAACCTGCAAATACCTAATGAGTTTAACAATTCTCTCATCCTATCTATCGAGTCGAACCCTAAAATTCTTATGTAAATTGGTTTAAATTCGCACATTTTTATGTTTGGTGTAAGTTGTCTTTGCTCTGATTACAGTAAATTTTGATGATAAAAACTTAGAAGTTCTTAGAGAAGTTTTCATTGGATGGATTCTTGGGAGGACGATTTAAACCAGTTATCCATGTTTCATCTCCATTATTGAGCAAACCATAGTGAAACTATTATACTTTTCCCCTGGTTTCTTTTTCCTTTTCCCTTTATTCTTATTCACAACGGTACTTTTTATAGAACAATTGGGGACAATGTTCAACTTAAGTGTAGGAGAATAAGCTACCGAACGCGTCCGATGACGTTTTTTAGATTTACGCGAGTTTACTTCCCGGTAAACCGCCAGATTCAAACGTAACGTATAAAAGTCAAAAATAGTTGTCAGAAAAGTTTAAAATATTGACCTGAAAATCTCAGAGGTTGACCAATAGCGTCTGATGGATAGGAATTTATATGACTAGCACAATAACCCTTAGAATTCCACTCCAAAAATATGAGGTTCGCCCTTAGATCTTTATGAATTCGGGTACCCATCGTTGGTAACCCAAGATGATTTTATCTTTACCCGGTTTGAGTTAATGTTGATCTGCAGGTGTGCATGTCTATTCCGTCGTTACGGCCATGTATGCTTTGCCTTGTCGCCTTTTCTAGAAGGTTTGGTGTTAGTAAAATTTATATGAGTGTACCGGTAGCATATTAAATTCTAGAACTTGTTTTTGTGATGCATCCCGAGACCGCATAGTAAGTATTAGGATTTGCTTGATAAGAGGCATTAGGATTAACCCATGTTTTAAACCTGTAATTGTTATGATGGTCACACCGATCATATTAACTATCCCACACCCTTGCCATGCACTCACCTTTAGTGCAAGATACCCCTAGTATAACCCTTCGAGCCTATCCTATTTCATAGTTCTCATAATTTTTTGGTTAATCCGGACTATTAATGAAGATTACTTGTCCACCCCTTAAACCAATCGTTACACCCAAATAGCCTTAGCCCACCTTGTATGGTACTCACTTTTAGTACATTATTGTGTTTAACCAATGTAATTATTGATACACGGTTGTAAGTCCCTTATCCTGTATTACAGTTTTGGGACGATTGGGATTCATGGTAGTATTTATTTCGCGAAAGAATGGGGAAGAAAAGTTAAGTCAATACCCGCATATGTTTGTCAAATGATCTCAATGTTATTTTAATCCACCTCAAATCGGGTCATTAGTTAGATTGTAAGTATCGGGCATTTAAAAGCTCAAGTGTAGGGGTACGTATTATAAACCCCATGTGATGTATTGTGTTATTAAAAAAATGAGAAAAGAAAAAGAAAGAGATTGATGTAGAGTTATATAGAGTTTGTATATCTTCGTCTGAGTCTTGGCTTAGCAACCAAACCAAAGTGTATTCGTAGAAATAATTAGCTAACCCTTCCACTCCAAATTCACCCAAAGCCAACCAAATGTATCCCATCCGTTTTTGTTTTCATTATATGTTATCTTTCACCTATACCCCACAACCCTTTAAAAGACCTCTTAGATAGTAATGAATAATGCTTGAACCTAGCGGTGGAGGTTTGATCCTTTACCAAGCCTATGGTAATTTATATGCTATGACAGGTAATAAGTGTTGATTTTCCATTTCCCCCATATGTTATAATTTATTATACAGCCGAGTGAAAGAGAGAATCCCAAACACTTATGTGAGGTGCTAGTGTATACTTTATGTGCTTTTAGTTACGAGGTCTAGAAGGTTGTGTTCTAAAATACTTTTAAAGAGTAGGTAAAATGACCCCTCATATTGTTATTGTCTAGGTAGAAAAGCCCATTTGCTTGAGGACAAGCAAATCCCAAGTGTAGGGGTATTTGATGAGGTGTCATTTTATACACCTTTTCGGGGTTGTTTAACCCCCTAAATCGTGTGTTTATGCCCAAAATAGATACTTAATCGTTCCTTTTTAAGTATTTTTCATTTGGAAGGCATTTGGAGGAAATACATGTGACTTAGGCTCATTTAGAGAAGAAACGGATAAGACTACGGACCTATACCAACATTGCTCAAGAATTTCTCTACAGTGGCTGGAGACGGCGTCACAAATACAACGTGACGCCGTCACAACGAAGACCAAGACGGCGTCACTGGATCTCACGACGACATCAGAGCACACGACCCAGCCTATTATCTAGAATATTCTCTTTCATGACGGCGTCACGATTAAAACACGACGCTGTCACAGCATTTTTCCTATATATACAAAACCGAATTTAGGGTTTTGAGTGTGTAACTTTAGAATAAAAAGAGGGTACAAACCCTAGTTTGTTTAGCAGCTGTTAGGGATAAATTTAGGGCCTAAAAACCCTATTGTACTTCCTACAACTCATGTTTTAATCAATTAAGGTTTAATTAATCATTCAATATGTCTATGTGTTGTTTGATTCATCTATGTTCTTGCTTTATTAACATGCTAGGCTAATAAGCCTCCTATTATGTGTATTTATGATTATATGAAACTAGAATGTTAGTTCTTTAATGTGTTGCTTTCTTGTGATGGGATGTGTTGTTAGGTCTTAGAAAATAGCTTTAGTCTGAAGCGTTTGTTGTTTATGTTAGGAAAAATAATTGTGTAGAAGTGAGACCATCGAGTAACAGTCTTACATACTACTTGCCCCCCTATATGGCTGCATCGCTGTTGATATGTCTAGGAAAACATGATTGTGTAGAAAGGATACCATCGGGTAACAGTCTTCATACTACCTTATAGGTGTGTTGCTCTAACAGAATACTAAGTAGACGGCAGGTTCGTGTAATTCGTTCATGACTTAGGAAATAATTACACAGATCATCACAAGTGTGACAAGGCAACAACACTAGAGAAGCAATCTAGGGAGTAATACATGATTAAATAAACACAGTCTTTTATCTTATTGTTATCACCATTAGCGTAGTTGTTATTTAGTTTATTAACTAAAACCAAACCAAACCTCTCCAATTATATGATTTACTTGCTTTCCATAAAACATAAAAATACAAAAATAATCTTCTCTTAACCCTTAGAATTCTGCTAGACCGTGATCAAGCCTTCCTAATCTATTCCCCGAGTGAACGATAACAACCCCCGAGTCTTGCCTATAATACTACTACAACGATTAGGTGCTTTGCCTAGGGAGTTGTAAAACTTCGTGTAGAAGTCCTATGACGACCGCATCAAGAAGCCATTGCCATCAGCTCATCAAAATTGACATGGATGGTTTAAATGATTTTTTGGGTACGTCTGTTGTAAATACGGTAAGCTTTCTTCTTGGGTGCATATCCTATGAAAATACCTATATCAGCTTTAGCTTGAAGTTTACCCAAATTCTCACTATCATTGTTTGGGTAGCAAAGTGCACAAAAAACGTGAAAGTAGGATAAATCAGGTTTTCTATCATGTAAGAGCTCATAAGGAACTTTTCCATGGCGTCGGTGTATAATGGATCGGTTTTGGGTGTAACATGCGGTAGCAATTGCCTCGACCCATAGAAATAAAGGAGCTTGTGCGAAAATTAACATTGTATGAGCGGCTTCAACAAGCGTATGATTTCGCCTTTCAACAACACCATTTTGTTGTTGAGTTCGCGCAACCGATGTTTCATGAGAGATGCCAAATTGTTCATAGTAGTCTCGCGATATTTGATTAACAAACTTAGTTTCGTTATCTGTACGAATGTTCCTGACAGTTGCATTCAATCTTACTTGTATCATTTTCAGAAACTTGATTATGAAATCAGGAGCTTGATCCTTTGATGCTAAAAACTTCACCCATGTGAATCGAGAGTAATCATCCATAATGACGAGGATGTACTTTTTCCCATTTACACTTGCAACACGCATAGGCCTACAAAAATCCATATGCAGAAGATATAGTTTTTCTTGATTGGTGTCTTCAGATTTAGGTTTATGTGATTGTTTCTTGCTATTTCCCATGGCACATGTAGAACACAAATGGTCCTTTTCAAATTTAAGTCTGGGAAGACCACGTACTAGACTGTGTCTGGCCAAGTGATTAATAGCACCAAAATTCAAATGAGATAGACGACGATGCCATAACCATGACTTAGTCTTTGTGGCTTTTAACAAAAGACATATAGGAGAAGACGCCATCATATCCCCAATAGACAGAGAATATAGGTAGTTCCTCGAGATCCTGAGAGTAAATCAACACCTTCCAGATTACGAACAAAGCATGTGTGTTTTCGGAAAGCTACTTCAAGATTTGAGTCGCAGAATTGACCAATTGAGAATAGATTATGTCATAGTCCTTCCACATAATAAACCCTTGACATTGTGACGTTCCCTATCTAATAATCACCATACCCCATAATCTTCATAACTTAGTTATTACCGAATTTGATAGTACCGAGAAATTTATAAACGAAATTGGTGAGCTGAGAGCAATCTTTGGTCATGTGCTTGGAGCATTCGAAGTCCAAATACCACAGAACAATTTGGACAATCTGCAGTCAGTAAGAGAAGAAGATGGATCAACTGAAGTATTGGATCCCTGAGATGTACCGAGTTCCATTCTGTTAGCAGTTATAGATTTTACAACCTTAGGTTTGCTATTTTGAACAGACTTAGGTACTTTAGGTCTCCTGGTATGTACTCTAGTTACTACATGTTTTGGTGCAACTACTTTAAGAGGAATGGGAACTTTAAGAGGCACTTTATTAATGGTGGTTATCCTAGTTAAAGGGCATGCATTTCCAACTATGGTGAAAGACCTTCCAGTAGGTTTCCATTTATATCCAACAGAGTTAAACACTTTTCCAGTAGGTTTCCATTCTTTTCTTCTTTTATTTTTCTTAGAGGCAGATTTATCATGCTATTCATACTATTCACATGAATCAATTAACCACATTAGCATGATTAGCATCAAACAAACATTCATTTGCATACATACAATGCCCTTAGCATCTATAACAAGATGCTTAACATGTTTATTATAGACATTTTTAGAATCAGAGTTCCGTTTATTCAAACTAGATTTAACTTTCCTAGATTGGACTTCTACTTTATTCTTCTCATTACTATTTGGTGTTCGTGGAATCCTATCATTCTTTGTATTGCCAGAAGGCTTTGGTCTGTTAGCTTTAGTAGAAGGGTTTACTCCTGTAGAAGATAATATAGGTCGATTAGTTACTTTGGGAATGTTGCCTGATGATGTGACAATGTCTACAAATTGAACTATTTTCTTCTTGTTTATAGGCGTGACCGCAACTAATTTCTCACTAGGTTTGTGAATATCAGGGCATGTATCTCTAACATAACCTAGCAACTCTTGAATTAGCTTAACATACATACAGGTTGAGTAGGATGCACTATCTAAAGGGTTTCATGATTTAGCTTGTTCAACTACCTCCCTAAGAATAGCAGCTTCCCTATTATTCTTAACCTTATGTGCCAAAATTACTGGGTCAAGCTTATATATTTCTGGATCAATAGTGGCAGCATTCGACATCTGGGCAGCATTAGCAACTATGTCCTTCCCTTTTAATTTTCTAAGATCATTTTTTAATGTTGTTATGACAAACACTTTTTCCTGAAGTTGAGCATTTAAATCAGAAATTTCAACAGACTTTTGATTTACTTGATTAACCAAAGATTCAGTTTGTTCTTTAGCACGAACACGCGATGGTTTAATTGAATCATAAAGTTGTTTATACGTCTGTTTCAAATGCTCATTTTCAGCAATTAGTCTTGTCACCCTATGTTCCAGTTCAATATTGATAGTCTTAATTTCATCGAAGTACTTTTTCACATTTTCACTGGTAGAAGTTTCATTGATACGCTTAATCTGTGCTTTCAACTTCTTGATTGTTGTGTGTTTTGCTTGAAGCTCAGCTTTTAAATTATTTAATTCAAATAATTGATCAAATGAAGGTTCAGTTTGGTTCACAGATGTGTTAGTCTTTTGAAAAATTTCTTTATTAAGTTGCATTGTAATTTCAAGAGAAATGCAGTGTTGTTCAAGTTCAAAAAATCTTTTTGAAAGTCTATTATACTCATCTTTTTTAACCATGTTGTGTTGTTTGATAAGCTCATCTTCAAGTTCCAGACACTTGTTGCACATTTCCTCATAATTCACAGAATCATTCATGATAACAGAAGAATTCACAACAATATTCACAATATCTTGAGAAATGATTTGATCCAAGAGTTGATCGTTTTCAATCAAAAATTGTTTCTTTTTAATTTCAAAACATTGTTTGTCTACATGATACTGTTGAACAACAGCTTTCATCTGGTTAAAAACTGTTTGTACTTCCGTTACTTCATTTAAAAGATCTTTATCAAAAACATTAAGTATGTCTTTTAAAGTCTTTAACAATGGTATTATCTCATTTTGAAAAACAGCTTTAGTGTATTCAAACCTCCATTCCCCTTCTGTTAAAGCATTGGGCGTGATATGCTTTTTCACCACATTGTCAAATTGGCCAAGATGGTATTTAAGCTTTTTAAGGCTTGTATTAAACAGGCTTACCTTAGGAAGTTCCCGAGGAGCCTCAATTTTGACAGGCAAAGTACAGCTTGTTCATCAGTCAGTTATCGTTCTGGGACAAAACGTTTACCAAAATCTTTAGATAATCGATTTAACTCAACATAATTAATTGGTTTAGTGTTAAATTTCTTTTCTAAATCTATTGGATCACTTTGTTTTAAAAGCATTTTGGATCGACTCTCTTCCTAAAGCATCAAAGTCTCTTCAGAATCAGCAATTGAAATCACATTGGTTTCCTTAGCAATAACATTACCGTCATAAAGCATTGGCCTAATCTGCTGAGCTTTCTTAAGATAGAAAGGATTTTGAAAACCAAGAGCTTGTTTCAGGTTGTTATCATAGAAAACTTGTGGTTTCATGAGCATATACACAGTTTGCGCGGATTGACCCATTTTACAAACAATGTTGTCTAGTTCTTTAACTTTATTTTCCAAAGCAATTTCTGTATCAATATTCTTAGCTTCTTTTTCCTTGGATTCGTTTTTGAAAACATTAAACGTTTTTGTTAACAATTCCTTTTTATTTGATTGTTCAGAAAGAGTTTGTTTAAGATTGTTAATTTCTTTTTTAAAATCCGCAAACTGTGACTTTTTCTCCCGAATTATATCATCTATTATAAGCTTTTCTTGAGTATCTAAATCCACATTTTGTCTTTCTTCTAGCAATTTTACCCGTTCTTTGTATCTTTCAAGCTTAGCAGATAAGGTTTCATTGGCAATTATACTGTCATTATTGAGCTTGTTACAGTTAGTTACTTGATTTGACAGTTGTTCAAACACAGATAATATCAAGGCATCTTGTTGTGAAGAAGAGTTTGTATTCTGAACAACTGCAGTTTGTGATTCAATTATATACTGAGAGTATGGAATGATATTAATATCACTATGTATCTCATTCTCTGAATGTTCTAAAAAATGAGAAGATTCAGAATACAGCATCTCTTGCACACTTTGATTGAGCATATCATTATGAGTGTTGTCAGAGATTGGTACCTCAGAGAGAACATCTGATTCGTAACTAGACAAATTGGTCATAAGAACTACTTTGGCTGTAGAGATCTCATCATAGTCAAAATCATATGCATCTGAATCATCTACTTGATAAGCTACTTTATGTGTGATGACCGACTATGTAACTGGACCTTTTGCAATACCAGGATCTGCCAAGAATTCCAATTCTTACTCATTGAGAAGTTTACCATTTCCTTGAGCTTCGACTAATAGATCTTTTTCCCTGAACCATGCAGCATCCCTTTTCCTCTTTGGCTTTGGACACTGTCTTTCCATATCACCTTCCCCTTGATAGTTAAAACTGTAGGATCCCTATTAACACTTCATAACATATATATCATACACGAAATCAAACAAGAAAAGAGAAAGAGGAGAGAGAAATGAGAGAGAAAAGAGAAAAGAGATTTTTAGATAAATGAACAACTTACTTTTTCTAAAGAAGAAAAAGTATATATACCCCGTCGCGTTGAAGGTACGCGCGGGATATTTAACTAGGACCCGGGCTCGGGTTTTGCTTGGGATTAAACCCGAAACA
>BQNB010067991.1:0-33998 GCA_026074375.1 Tanacetum coccineum | reverse complement strand
TCATTTCTATGATCGAGGCGTTTGTATATATTTCGAGTCTTTATCATGGAACGGTCGAGAAAAGTTACTAGCAACTATTTTAATCGTACATGCCTAATCTATCGTTACGACTATGTATGTATGATTCAGCTACCTTGTTGGTGTGGTACTATCAGTGAAAGATTGTTAGAATGATCAACCCTTGGCATTATGATAAAAACCCAATTTACCTTTTGACTTGTTTCTCCTTAGCTCTAGTGGTGGAGATGTGTATCCTTGCCAAGCATATGATATGAAACTAATCACGACCGAGCAAATGAGCGTACCAATTAAATGTTACACCCTAGATTAGTTGAGTGATCTGAGTGTTTTCATTTCCCATATTTTGTGAGGTGCTTGGTTTTGTACAGGTGATTAAACGAAAGAAATGCTTAACGGAAAAATCCTTAACTTCGGTTAGGATACATTTTCAATAAATTTCTAGAGTCTACTTGAGGACAAGTAGGATTCAAGTGGGGGGATATTTGATGACATCAAATAACGTTACATTTATACCATCATTTATCCCAAGTAAATTACCCATTTTTATATAATTATTGCAAGAATTGTTACTTAATTTCTTAAAGTTGTTAATTGCAGTAATTACGGAGTGTTTTGTGAAGACAAACTAAAAGGCATACATTTTGGAGCTTAAACGATGATATTTGAAGATACTTATTTCTGACTCAATACGCCGTATCTAAAAAAGAAGATACGACATATCAGAGCCTGAACTTCACAAGAAAACGCGTATGTTCAATTCCCAATACGGCGTATCCTGCTAACTATATACGCCGTATCCAGTTGGTCAAACAATCAAAGATTATATGCAATTGAGGAAAGATATAACTAATTGATTGTGAATGTAGCGTGTACTCCAAGGAATACACCCCTATACGCCGTATTGACCTTACTCAATACGGCGTATCCATTAGTTTTCAGAGACTATAAATAGAAGACTCAAAAACGAGTTTTTAGTGTTTGCGAAATCAGATTCTCTATACCATAAACATAAAAGTCAATTTTTTAAAGAGACGAATAGCAGCCAAGGTCAAGCATCGATAACGATTCCATAGAAGACACCGTGTAATTCCTATACTCTTGTAATCATTTAATTTTTGGATCGTTCGGTAAACGTTTAGTTTACCTTGGTTAATTGATCACACTTGTATAATTACTGGTTTCAAACTTTTACTATATATATAAATATAAAATATAAATATATATAATAATAATTATCAAAATCAATAATGAGAATCCAAGAGGCTTTTGAAAGATTTAATTGCTTTTAACCAAAGCAAAAAAAACTTAAAAGCTACCCGGGTCGTAGTCCCAACGAGGCGTAAATGGAAATTCGGTTACGTTCGTGATCGCGTAATTTGAACGAGTCAATGATTTTTGATTTGGATTCATAATTCTATAATTAATAATCAAAGACAAGTAAATAAAACCCTAAAACGAAAGCAATAAATGATTTAAACCTAAAGAGTTAACGGGAATCCTAAAAACGCGATTTAAAAACCTAAATTATCACAAATTTAAACCCTAAAATGATTTTTTAAGTTTTCCTAAGCCTAAATGACTAAATCATAAGAAAAATTAAAGAAAATCCTAAAACAAGACCTTTAAAATTAAAAAAAAGAAGAAAACGAGAACGGGATCGAAAACCCGTTCTTTAAAAAACGAAATTATAAAATTTTAACCCTTCGAAAGCAATTCTAATTTTCCTAGGTGCTAAATGATAAAAGAAAATTTTGAAAAAAAGAATTATATTATTTTTATTTTTAAATAATTTTTAATGAATTAAAAACAGTTTTACAAAGAAAAATTAATTAAAAATACTAAACATAATGGGAAAATCTAAAAAATTACTGAAAAGTAGTTTAAAGAGTGCTGGATCTAAGAAAATTAAAATGGTGAAAAGTGCTTTTTGGAATAAACAAAAATAAGCAAAACATGCTTAATGGCTTATTGGGCTTAAAAAGGGTCAAAAGAATTGATTGTGCAAGGAAAACCAGATGGCCCTATCTGGTGCTAATGGTTAGTCCGTGTTTGGTATGGGACGTGTGGGTGTTAAAAGGGAGGCCACAAGGTCGAATCCTTGTGGCATCTCTTTTTGAAAATATATTTTTTTATTTCTTTTTGAAAATTTGTAAAACAAGTAAAAATAACCAAATTTAAAAAAATAACTTTTTATAAGTCTTAAAAATAAGCTGGAAAATAAGCAAATAAAACAGTTTTGGCTACTTTTACACTAAGGACCTAATGACTAAACTGTTGGCTATTTTTAGGACAAATAAGCGAAAAACAAATTAAGCTAAAACAGATAAACACCAAACCTAATAAGCTGTATCTAAACAAAAATAACAAATAAATCAGACAGATAAGCACAAAAATGGCAATAACTATAAGCAACAAATGCATACCAACAACCAAGGAAAACTTTTTTGCTTATTTTTAACACCAGAGAACCTTATGGCCATGAGGCTAATAGATTAAAGCTTATCTTATAGCTAGTCTAAAACTCCAATTGGAAAAAGTTTAAACTCCAACAAGCTAAGAAAAAAGCAACTGAAAAGGGTTCTCACACATACATGCTATTTGGTTTCTTTCAAAGACACTAATCTATATTCAGCCTACAAGATAAGCTAGTAAAATAAGCCTTAAACATAATAAGCTAAAACAGATTGAAATACACCTAATACTTATCTAAAAAATTCAACTCCTAAACACAATTAACAGATTGAAATTAGCACCTAATGAGCTTATGCTCAAAAATTCAACTCCTAAAAACAATTTTAACTATCTGAAATTTGAAAATAAAAATGGACTCTTAAGACTAAAAAAAATTGCTTGATACCTTTGACAGTTTAAACTCAAAACTTAAATGACAAAAGTTTACCTAAACTAAACATAACCTACTGCATTTGACACTTAAAAGCAACTCAAAAACACACTTAAAGGATGGTTTTAACAGCTAAATCAAATAAGCAATACCAAACCTATTCTGTCCCCATAGATTTTAACACCACTTAAAAAAAACTCAAAAAACAACTTTCAAACCTTAAAACCTTTTAAAAACAGATTAAAACACTTAAGAAGGGCTTGTTAAAGTTGACTAGTGACCCAAATGGTTTTTAACACAGTTTTGACCCACTTTGAGGGCTTAACCCAAACACCCCTTTAATTTTGAAAAACCAAATTTTAAGCTGATTTTAGGTGATTTAAGCTAAGAAATTTGAAAACCAAATGAAAACAAACAATGTTAAGCACAAATAATTTGAGTCTAAACAAAAATAAGCACTAAAATAAGCACATAAACTATAAGCAGCTTAAAGGCAATAAAGGATAGATTCAAATAAAAATTTAACTACAAGACATATAAGCAATAAACTAAGACAATTAAGCATAAAGAACATAAATAAGCAAGAAAAACCTTAAATAAGCAACAAATAAGCAGATGAACAGTAATAAGCTAAAATTGAAAAAGAGAAACTTACCAAGGCCCTTGCTCAAAACCGGGTAAATAAACCAATCTACAAGCTCTAGCTTGTCTAAGACAAGCTAGTGAGGTCTTAAAAGCTCTTCTCTTGCTAGCTTTTCTTCCAATTTAGCTGAGGTACTTTGAGAGTGGATTTTTTTGTGTGATTTTTTTGGATTTTTAAGACAAATATGAAAACAAGTTTTTACATAAGCTTTCAATGGTTCAAAAGCTTATATAAGAGCTTAACAAACAGCATTTAAAAGACAAGTAATTTAAATGACAATATTTAAAGGAAAACTTAAAATTTTATTAACGTAAAAATTACAATAATTTAAATGACAGGTAATTAAAATGATAGTATTAAAAGTGGACAAATTTTGTTCTTACAAGCCTTGACTTAAACAAAATTCGACAAAAAAGTAAATAAGCTACACTAGCCTATTTATACTAAAAGTTCTAGTCTTGAGCTTCTTCTTGTGTTTCTTCTGAGAGTGCTTCAACTATTGTGTTTGTTGTGTGAGTAGAAGCCAAAATCAATCTTGGCCATCAAAATTGAGTGTTCTCCAAGCTTTGTCATCAAAACCCTTGATTCGTTTGTTATTTTCCTTCAACCAATGAAGTATTAAGGGATTGCCAACATGGCAAATACCCATGTGAAGTGGGGTTAAGGTGGGAGAGGTATGTTTTGTCTTTGGGAACAGTATACGAGGTGGGGAAGACAGATGAATAGTGATGGGGATGTTTGGCGGGAATGTTGGGTGTTCTGTTAACACATTTAAAGTTTTAGAAGTTGGCAACTAAGGCCCCTTATCTTTTGTTGTTTGTTTGCAACTTCAGTCCTTGAGGGTTTGTATTGTAATTGCACCCGCAGTCCTTTGTAGGATTAACAGTGTTAACAGTTAAGGATTGGGCCTTTTAGTTAGTTTTGGGCCATGTAATTTTTAATAGGAATTGGGCCATTTTCAAGTTAAAAGGCTTATAAGTCTTTGACATTAACCCTTAATGGGCTGTCCCGGCCCATTAGATAGGTAAGGGTGACCCATTAAGAATTTCTTCGGTTACGGCTTTGGCATTGACCTTTGACTTTACGGGGTTGACCTTTTGGTTGACTCTTTGGATTTGACTGTTGACTTTGGCCTTGACTTTGTTGACTTGTACTTTGATTTGACTTTGTCTTTTCACGCTCTTCCATTCCGTGCTAGGTTTTGTCGTTTTTGACTTTGTTTTTCGTCCTTTTGTCGAATATCCGTTTCATGCACAATATAAGTGAAAACATACAAATACAATATATTTTTGGTACGTTTTTGGTCATTTAAGTCCGGTTTTAATGGAAAATGTTATGTGTAATTAAGCACATACAAAAATCCCCCATACTAAACTATTGCCGTATCCTCACACAATGCTATAAGTAAACACTTAAGAAAACTAAGACCCTCAATCCCCATCGACTAATAACCTCAAAAAGTAGCTAAGTGTTCATCAAGGGGAATTAAAGAATCAATAGCTTCGAAAAGCCCTGTTTTGACCATTTTTAAATATATACACTAACTACCACTAATATTTTTGTATTTTTCTTTTTTTTTTTCATTTTTCTTCTTATTAGAAACTAACTAACACGTTTGACTTTTGTTATTAACTTTAGGGATTATAGAACAAGACGCACTTTAATCCTAAAATGCTCAAAAAGATAAATTCATCGTCCTCGACTTTTCACTTATTCCAATCCAAGCTTAAAACGAAATCACCATTAAATATAAGTTAAGATGCTAACACTACTCATTTTCGTAACTTGTAAACTTTTCACTCCCGACAATTATTATATTTAGGTGAATGTGCCATTTCGAATTTCAACCGTGGATCAATGTTTTGCAAAATTCTATGCTTCACGTTTCACCCAAGAATAATGAGTTTGAAGGCGAGATCATCCCATGTAGCGACTTTCGTCTTGGCACATCCTAACCTTGCGGCTAAGTGACCAGGCTTTTGACACCCCACAGAGACTAGTATCGGGACCCACGGACCTTTGGTTTTCAAAAACTCTTAGGTTTCCCGTTTATACATATCTTATTTAATGTAATCATGAAATAGTCTTAGTTCAAAAGCATATTTAAATTTAAGAAAAATAGATTTCCCTATATTACACTTAATATTAAACACTTAAAGCAATTGTAACCCTCGACTTTTTAGAAGGCTGCATCAATCGGTCGTGAGACGTGGCAAGATGCAGCAAAACTTTTTCAGGTCTCCTTCTTTAATTAGGATTATAATTTTACTATGGGCTTTCTTTAGAAGGCTGTAACATCGGTTGTGAGCCGACAAGATACAACAAACTTTTATCCGCCCACAGTTTATATTTATTACTTATCATATATTTTTTTCATTTTTCATCACCATTTTTTTTCATGATATAGGGAAGATGTCTTTTTGAAAAATTCAAGTATAAATTTGAACTAAGGCTAAAGTTTTTGCTATATACTACATAAAAATTATTGATTTAAGTTTAATTCTCCTCAAAATAGCAGTTTATTATTAATGGTAACGAGTTTATTGGGAGAAAAAGCCACAAATTACATACATGAGCTCTTAAGATTTCCAAATAATCCTTGTTTAGCATCCCACTTATAATTAACGCTATCATTTTTCGTTCTTCGCGAATATTCACGAACGCTTAGTTTAAAAGTTAAAGAATAAGCTAGAGCTCAACACGCTCGATCGAGTCAAAATTTACTCTTACTCTACCCAGCAGAAAAGTCAAAATTGTGACAAAACACTTATTTTATTTTTAAAAATTTTTAAATTTTTTCAATTTTTTTTGGTATTTTTTCAAAAATTCTTGGTTGGGTCAAAAACGGGATTACGTGAATTACATCAGCATGCAGGCATAATCAATTCAAAGACACCCCATCCCCCCATAATAAGACTAAACATCTTGTCTCAATGTTTTTACGAAGGGTCTCTACGCTAAGTCCTCAAGCCATTATTAATGTATGCTTAAAGATAAACGATGTAAATCCTAAGCCGTTTATCAAGTGTGCTTAAAGATAAACGTTAGTCGATAAGATTAGGATATCAGATTCCCAAAATGAAGCTGAGGATTTGAAGCTTGAGTGAACGAAGGATAAAACCACGAGCACGAGAGGCTTCAAAATCTGGGCAATCCAAAACATAAAACACGAGAATGGTAGAGGCGAGCCTCCTCACAACAAAAAACACTTATTCATTACTACTACTACTTAATTAATAATTAGGATAAGCATGGGTTGCCACCTACGAAGCGCTTGTTTAAGGTCACTTAGCTTGACCCGATCCCCCATACTTGAGCTTGTCAAGGGGGATAGAAATGGAGACACGGGACATCCAAAATACGGATGTCCTCTCCATAAGAGCAAGGAAAAATCGCCATCGGTCTTTCAAAAATTTTAATGACTTTGAAATCTTTAGGATCCCGATGAGATAATTCCAGGAGAAGAGAAGTATGAACTCGTTTAGAAATAAGAATCCCGGGGTTGAAAATTTTTTCCTCATTTTTGGACGAAAACGAGAGTAAAGCTCCAAGCCTGGGAACTTCTTTGTGGAAAGGAAGTTCATAAAAAAGAGGGTTAAAATCCTCAAGAATTAAAGAAGCATTAGTGGTCTTCTTTACATTCTTTTCCATTGTTGCACAGTTGGTGACTTCAAAGAGGTTCTCATGAATGAGTATTCTCGGGTTAAATACCTTGTGCTCGTTATTGGTTGAAGACAAAGCATCAACCTCGGAAAAATCCTCATAGAAAACGAAGTCACATTCGAGGGAAGGAAGGGAATCACTTGATCTAGGGGGATCAAGTTCATCAATCAAGATTTTAGAATCTTTGATTTTGTCTTACTTAGAGTCAAAAGGATCATCATAAGTATCATTATTAACGGTCTCAAGATCAAAAAGTTTATCATCATAATCATCCCATAATGGTAGGATGAGTAATCGAGAGTATGTTCATCGGTGAACATCTCTGGAATGGTATTGGTATATACTTAATTACACATACCATTTTCCATTGAAAACGGATTTAAAAGACTAAAAACGTACCAAAAATACATTGTATTTGTATGTTTTGCATTTGTATTGTGCAGGAATCAGATATTCAAGAAAAGAAAGCCAAAAACAAACAAATCCAAGCACGGAGTGGAAAGGACAAAGTCAAAAGTCAGCCAAGTGAAGAAAATATAACTTGAGGGACCAAAACTGCCAAGCCTTAAGATGTGTTACAAAAAGACAAGGGCTAAAATCGAAAATTGAGGATGAAGTATAACTTTAGGGGCCATTTCTGCCAAACCCCTAAAGTTATATCACAAAAGGGCGAAAATTACAACAAAGTTATAAGAAAGGAGGGGCCAAAGCTGCCAACTTGCCCAAACTTCATTCTTCCCGCCCAAAACAAAACCCAGGTGCAGAGTAGGGATGTCGTCCCATACCTTCTCCCTGCAAAAACACTCAACACCCTAGATAAATCATTTCAACCACTCCTCTATACCCCCCCCAGCTGTATAAGTGCCATGTTGGCAATCCCTCACCATTCCCAAGTATTTTCGATGGCTATGATTGACATTGAAAAGTCTCATGAGGACCCCCGCAATTTTCATAACAAGAATATTGTTGTGGAAAACTTACACAACAAGCACACTTTGTTTTGTCTCTACAAAGAAACACAGAAGAAAGAAGTCCAAGAGAAGAAGACTTCGGCTATAAAAGAGCCTTTTGTAAGCCTTTGAGGCATGTTAGAAACTAGTTAGTTGTTAGTTTTTTATAACTTAGCTTATTTTCAGTCACTTACAGCTTTTACTTTCAGCTTTGTAACATTTTCAAGTTTTAATGCAAATTTGAGTTTTAAGTCAATTTACAATTCCAAGTGCTAAGTTTCTCAATTGTATTGTTTTGTGTTCAAAAAGCTCTCAACACAGCTTACTTATAAGCTGTTTTCATTAAGTAAAAATAAAAAGTTAAGTAGTTAAGAGAAAATCACTAAAAATCACTCTCAAATACACCACAGCTTATTTTATGGATGATAAGCCAGTTCTGGATGGGCTTATGGACACTACTAGCTTGTTTTATGCAAGCTAGAGCTTGTAGATTCATTGTTTGACCCTGTTTTGAGCAAGGGTATTGTAAGTCACTCTTTTTCTTGTTTCCTTATTTTACTGTAGAATTGCTTTATAAGTGCTTTATGTGTTACTTAGATTAACGTATTATTTGTGCTATATCAGTATGTTAATGCGTCTATTTGCTTAATTATTAGTTTTAAAATAGTTTGTATCACTTTCTCAGTTAGTACTGCTAGTTCATTTTCTTGTATTTCAAAGGTAGCAGTACTAACTCAACACTAGCAGTACTAACTCTAAGTTAGTACTGTTAGTTTAAAACTATTAGTACGGAGGTTCATTTTTAGATTACAGGCTTATTATTTTCTGCTTATTTTTAAGTTTTCCTTAGTTTTTTAGGAGTAATTAAACCAGTTTTCCTTTAACTGTCTTTAGGATAAAACTTATTTAAGCTTATTCCCTTTCCAAATAATTTAAGAGTTCATCAGTTTTAGTTTTCTAGCTTATTTATCATTATAGTCTATTCTGTTTGTTATTCTTATGCTTAAGTGCTTATTTTGGGTAGTTAAACTTCTGTTTTAGCTTATTTGCTTATTTCTTGTATCTTTGTGTTTTATTAGCCTAGCAGTACTAACTTTAAACTAACATACTAACTTAAAGCTACCGTACTAACATCCAATTATTACTGTATGTAATACATAAGTACTGTTTGTTATACTAGCTGTGTGTCTCTTGTCAAATTTACTTAATTGCATGCTGAAATTTGCTTATCTAGTGGTATTTTTGCTTATGTGGTCTGTTTTAAAGCGTAATTGAACTATTTGTTTTTAGCTTTTTAAAGTGTTAGTGTTTTTCATTTCTAGCTTTTATGCTTGTTTTAGCTTAATTTCCTTGCTTATCTTTGTGTGCTTTTGCTAATTAGGTCTAGTGCCAAATCATAATTTACAAATCCTTGTCATATTCAAACATCAATCATCATTTCGTCATTCGATTTTCCATCTCTAGCCTCGTTGGGACATAACGACCCGGAGACACTCTACACTGCTTCCGGTTTCATTGATCTTGTGGATTTTGATCCTTGTTGGAGTTTTAAATAATATTTTACCTATATATAATATTAATAAATATTATATATAATATGTATAAAAAGGGGTGAGTTCGCCCGAGTCAATTTTTGGCGCCGTTGCCGGGGAGGCTGAAAACGATTATCGTTACATTTGAAAATTTGTGTTTGAATTTGTGAATATTTTCTTCTAAAAAATAATATATATAATATATATATATATATATATATATAGTTCAAAAATATTTTTCATTTTCTTTTATTAGTATAATTATCATTCTAAAAAACAAAAGAAAAACCAAAAATATAAAAACATTGTCCATAAAAAGAAATAAAATTCACAAATTGGTAAAATACCAAAATATAATATTCATTCTCAATTTGAGTATTATCATAATAACTTCTCGGTGAACTTGTTGGTTCCCAACTCGAATCAAAGATTTAAAACTTGCCATTTGTGTCCCTCATTTGTGTCTCTTACGACGTACGGCTCACCTTGAAAAGTTAAACAAAATATAAAATAGGTATAAGGAGGGTTGTTCCGAGGAACTATGACCCGAAAGGAGAAATAAGCTTCGCGCTATTCCTACTCCTCCGCTCACCTGATTGTATTGCTTTTTAGTATTCTGATTATTTGGGTTCAAGTAGTCTAGTTTTAGGTTCCTGTCCGTTTAAAATAGATTGTGAATAAACTAAAAAAGCCAAAAATACTCTTCTTGTTCTCTATTTTTAGTGCATGCGCACTCGTTCTAAAGCTCGTCGTCTACAACAACAACAACAAGTTCCTCTGAATCTTGTTGAAACTCCCAAAGATACTATGGCTGATAATCGAACTATGGCAGAATTGCTCCATGCTCCCACCGAGGGATACGAGGACGCAATTGTTGTTCCTGAAATCTGAGCAGCAAATTTTGAGATCAGCATGTTGCTAAATCTTTGGTCAACAAGCATTTCTTCGGACAGACAAAGAGGACCCACAGGCCCAATCCGTTTACTCAATAAAAATCACCTCACTTGAGATATCCTAATGTCCCGACCACATCAATTAAGTTGATGCTTTTTCCTTTCTCTCTCGAGGGAGCAGCCCGGATATGGCTTGAGAAAGAACCCCCTCGATCAATTCAAACATGGGATGACCTCGTTGCTAAATTCATCAATCAGTTTTTCCCACCTTCTAAAACGACAAATCTTCGGAACGAAATTACCAATTTCAAACAAAGATTTGATGAGTCGTTTAGTGAGGCTTGGGATCGATTCAAAGATCTTTCCTCCGAAGCAAGTCACATCATGGATTCTCGGAGCTTCACCAGCTTGATACATTTTACAATGCCTTAAATGTTAATGATCAAGACTCTTTGAACTCCGCCGCAGGTGGTAACTTTTTGGACAAAAGGCCCGCTGATTGCTCAAGCATCATCGAGAGCAAGTCCAAAGTTCGTAACTCCCGAAGCAAAGCCATTGTTGCTAAGGTGAGTACGAGCGCTTCCACCTCCGGTGTATCTCCCGATGTTGCTGAATTGAAAGATATGGTTAGAGTTCTACTTCTCGACAAGCGACATCTCCAGTTCCAGCGTCCCGAATCCCGTAAAAGCGTTTGAGCAAAAGTTGTGTTACCTTGCGGTGTGCCCAATCATTATCGTATTGTCCGCTACCGATAGCAACAATTACCGAGATAACATCCCAAATACGTCTCGCAAGCATCCGCAGCAAATTTAACCCCAAGGAAATTCCGGTTACCGTCCGCCACCGATGGCAAACCAAATCAGACCACCCGGTTTTCCTCCCATGCAACACAATAGCCAAGCCAACAATCAGAATCGTTGGAACCAAAACCAAAACCGTGGGAATGGCTACAACCAGGGTCAAATCCAACGACCCCAGTTCACAACCAAGCCCCAATGTAACAACCCCCGGTTAAACCACACCCACTTACCAAGCCCAGCTCATCAATCTTCGGTGTGTCCAAAAACTGATTTTGAAAGCTATGTCA
Organism: Tanacetum coccineum; assembly: GCA_026074375.1. NCBI lineage: Eukaryota > Viridiplantae > Streptophyta > Magnoliopsida > Asterales > Asteraceae > Tanacetum > Tanacetum coccineum. Next base: position 22,367 of record BQNB010067991.1, on the reverse strand, counting down.
AGGCTAATGATGCAGTTAATGCGCTTCTACTTCGGGCTCGGGTTCTCTTCCAAGCAACACCATTGCTAACCCGAAAGGTGATGTGAAAGCAATCACTACCCGAAGCGGTGTTTCCTATAATGGACCTCAAACTTCTTCTCCTCCTAAAGAGACGGAAAATGAACCCGAGGTGACAAAGGATACGGTGCAACCAAGCACCGAAAACATCCAACCTCCGGTGGTCCAAACTCATGAACCCGTTGTTGTTCCAAAGACTAAACCAACCTTGCCTTATCCTTCAAGGGCCAACAAAGAAAAGTTCCGTGAAAAAGACGATCTTCTAGCTTCAAAATTTATGGAGATTTTTCGGAATCTCCATTTCGAGCTAAGTTTCGCGGACGCTCTCCTACACATGCCCAAATTTGCACCAATGTTTAGAAAGCTCCTCAATGACAAGGATAAGATAATTGAGTTGACAAAGACACCGGTAAACGAGAATTGCTCGGCGGTTATCCTAAAAAAGTTTCCCGAGAAACTTGGAGACCCCGGTAGATTTCTTATACCGTGTGACTTTCCAGAGATGAATGAATGCTTAGCCTTGGCCGATCTCGGTGCAAGCATCAACCTAATGCCTCTCTCCATTTGGAAAGAACTAAGTCTCCCAGCTTTGACCAAAACCTGAATGATTCTTGAACTTGCCGACCGAACGATTTCTACTCCAACCGGCATCGCCGAGGATGTTTTCGTGAAAGTTGGAACGTTCTTCTTTCCTGCCAATTTTGTGGTCGTTGATTACGTTGCCGATCCTCGGGTTCCCCTAATCTTAGGAAGACCTTTCTTGAGGACGGCACGTGCCTTGATAGACGTTCACGGTGAACAAATGACCCTTAGACATGATGACCAATCCGTGACCTTCAAAGTTGGTGATACTAAAACTTTCTCCTACAATATCATTGAATCGGTTAACCGAGTCGATGTTATTGACATTGCTTGTGAAGAATATGTTCAAGAAGTACTTTGAAATTTCTGAATGTGGCAATCCCACTTCTACGTGGACCTTATGATCGCTTCTCGCTCTCCATCTTCACTTCCTTTGGAGGAGAGTTGATTTTCTAATGGAAGAGATCGGATGGCATTTCTTGATACTTGATGATTCCGATACCACCAGGTGTTGCGGCATTATAATTCTGAGGGAGATAGTTTCTTGAGGACTTGTTAGTGTGATCAATAGTGATCCCCAAATCTCCCCTCCATCACCGTTCTTGTGAAAGAATGTTCTTGAAGAGATTAAATCTTCATTAGAAGATCCTACTCGTACCCTTGACTCAAAGACTTGCACATCCCATCTTGAGTATGCATTTTTGGTGGATGATGACAAATTACCGTCATAATCGCTAAAAAAAACTTAAAAGATGCGATTAAAACCCCCTTGAACAAGGTTGGCACAAGAACTTAAGTCACACAAAACATGCATAGCTTGGAAGATTTCTGATATTAAGGGGTTAGATCCAATATTTGACCAATAAGATTATGATGGAGGGAAAATACCAAACCCGTAGTTCAACATTTCAGAGAATAGTTAACCTCAAAAAATCCCATGGGTTATTAAGCACGAAGTTATCAAACTTCTTGATGCCGGGTTATTTACCCTATCTTTGACTAGTCCTGGGTGAGCTCGGTTCAATTGTATCCCTAAGATGGGAGGCATAACCGTGGTAAAAATGAAGAAAACGAGTATAATACCCACTAGGGTGATAACAGTGATGGCGGTTGCATCGATTTACCGAAAACTCAAATGATGCAACTAGTTAAAGACCATTTCACTTTTACATTCATGGATCAGTGATTGAAAATTAGCCGGGAAAATGAGTACTATTGCTTTTTGGACGGATTCTCCGGCTACTTTCAGATCCCAATTGAACCACTTGTCAAGAGGAAGACTACCTTTACCTGCCTTACGGGACATTTGCTTAGCGTCGCATGCCTTTTGGTTATGACAATTTGCACCGGGCACGTTCCAAAGGTGTTTTTATGGTTGCAATCTTTCACGATATGATTGAGAAAAAACCATGGAAGTTTCATGGATGATTTCTCGGTTTTTGGTGATTCTTTCTCTCTGTCTTTCCATTTAGACAAAAATGCTCCAAATGTGTGAAGCCCAATTTGTGCTAAAATTGGGAAAAATGCCACTTTATGGTCAAGGAAGGAATAGTCCTTGGCCATAAAATTTCTAAGTCTGGGATTGAGGTTGATAAGGCGAAAGTTGATGTCATTGCAAAATTGCCTCATCCCACTACCGTGAAGTGGATAGCTAGCTTTATCGGTCAGCCGGATTCTACCGACATTTTATCAGGGATTTTTCCAAAACGTCCCAAGCCTTATGACCCACCTCCTTGAAAAAGAAACTCCGTTTATCTTCTCGAAGGAATGCATCAAAGCATTTGAAACCCTTAAGATGAAGTTAACCCAGGCTCCAATTCTAGTTGCTCCCGATTGGGACTTGCCCTTTGAAATCATGTGTGATGCAAGTGATTTTGCTGTTGGGGCAGTCCTAGGGCAATGTAAGACCAAGCACTTCCAGCCGATACACTATGCAAGCAAAACCTATGACGGGCTCAACACATTACCACTACAACAAGAAATAAGAATTATTGCCGTAAGTATATGCTTTCGAGAAAATTTCGCCCATATCTGTCTTGTCCATAAGATAGTGGTATACGGACCATTCGGCTCTTAAAGTACCTGCTTTGCTAAGCCAGAGGGGCTAAGCAAGATTGTCGGTGGATTTTGCTGCTCCAAGCAAATTTGAGTCGTTATCCGTGATAAAAAGGAGCAGAAAACTGCGCAGACCACCTTTCCAGACCTTGAAATCCCCATCAAAGCGAGCTCGAGAAAAAGGAAATTACAGGAAATACATTTTCCTTCGAGAATTGGGATGGCTTATTTTTGGGGTTGATGATATGCCCGTGGTTGCCGATTTTAGCAAACTAACCATGCGGGAATTTGTGATCAAAGTGAAATGTCGATTTTTTTCACAGCAGAAAAGAAGTTTTTTCAAAGAGTCAAACAACTACTTTTGGGACGGACCCCTTTCTATTTAAGATCTGTGCAGGAATCAATGTGTTCGGCGTGTGTCTCGGGCAAGAAGCTTTTGACATTCTTAACGCTTGCACAGTGACCCACTGGGGGACACTCTGGTTGCTCCAATTACACCGCTAAAAAGATCTTTGATTGTCAGGAATTTTATTGGCTCACGATCTTACAAGGATGCCCTCGACTTTGGTCCCCCCCCCTACCCCCCCCACCACCCCCCCACCCCACCCACCGACTGTGACATGTTTGTCATCGTCAAGGCAAATTTCGCTACATGATGAGAATGCCACAAACTCTATCCAAGTTTGCGAATCTTTGACATGTGGGGCATTGATTTTTTGTGCGCTGTTCCCGTCTTCAAGAATGGGAACGAAAATATATGTACTCGTGGACGTTGATTATTTTTTTCATAAATGGGTTTGAAGCAAAGCGCTCCCTCCACCAATGTCGCTTTTTCCGTGTTTGTTTGCAAATTATCTTAAATCTCTCTTCGCAGTTCAGGGCCCCTCGTGCTAATCATAAGTGATCGCGGAACCCATTTTTGCAATGACCAATTTGCAAAGGTCATGCTTAATTACGGGAGTCCACTCATCGTCTCTCCACCGATATCATCACAAACAAATGTGACTAAGTTGAGGTATCTCAATCGTGGTTGAAACGCAATTCTTGAAAAGGAGTGGGCTCGGAAATTCGTATGGCCTCTTGGTCGGATAAATTAGATGACGCACTTTGGGCTTTCCGCATAGCTTACAAAACACCCATTCGGAGTGTACTCCATCAAGTTTGTGTACGGGAAAGGCATTGCCTCTTTCGATTGTGCTCGTCCATAGCTTACTGGCCCCTTAAGCATACAAACTTTGATATCAAAACGCGGGGTGATCACAGAAAAGTTCAAACTCAATGATCTTAATTCGTGATAAGTTATGAAAACTTTGTGATCTTATAAAGAGAAAACAAGAGAATCCATGACTTCCAAGATCAAATAACCGATTTTCTACGTCGGTGATCGTAGTACCTCCCTCTTTAATCTAGATTGAAGATTTTCTCGGGCAAGCTAAACCGTTGGAGTGGACCATTCATGGAACCATGTTTTTCCCTATGGCATGTCGGTTTATCCCAAAAATAGCGCCAAATTCATAAAATGTGAATGGTCATCGGTTTTAAAGCATACTTTGGAGGGGGACGTACCACAATTGTAGTCCCAGATTCCAGGACGTTCCCCATTGGACCCATTAAATTCGGCGGACGGGTCAAGCATAGCGACGTTAAACAAGCGCTTCGTGGGAGGCACCCAATGCTTATCAAAGTATTATGTACAAATGAATAAGTGTTTTCTTGTTGTGAGGAGGCTCGCCTTTTCCATTTACCGTGTTTCGTGTTTTGTTTGTTATAATTGTCCAGGATTGCCCAGATTGTGAAGACTCTCTGTGTCTTCAGTTTTGTCTTTCATCCACAGAGTTCAAATCTTCAGCTTCATTTTTGGGAATCAGTATCCAAATCTAATCGACTAACGTTGCATCTCTATTGGCGCCTTCATAAACGGCCTTCTTGCTTTAGTAGGGTGCCCCTTTCTCAAAAACATCGAGGACGAATGTTTAGTTGCTAGTATGGGGGGGATCTTCGATTTGATTTTGCCTGCTGCCGTTTGTTATCATGTAATCCGTTTTTACCACCAAATTAATTTGCAATAAATAACAAAAAATAAATTAAAATAAATTTCAAAAATAATACTAAGTGTTTCGACTTCCTGATGGGTAGAATGAGAATAATTTTTGATCGATCGGGGTGATTGAGGCCCTAGCTGTTCCTCAATATTGTAGGCTAAAGCTTTCTCGAATTCTATTGCTCGCATTTTAATAAGGTGAAGACAAGAAGAGTGATAGAGTTAAATATATGTTTATGTTGCTGAGCTAAGATTCTTTCAATCTTATATGAGTATACTTGTGGGTTTTTCTCCATTGAGCTTTTAATCCACCTAATCATTACGTGCTCATTTCAATTCATTAAGTCAATCGATTGGTTTTAAAAAAAAGTTCAAATTTGTAACATTGATTCTTTAATAAGAGTTTTCTCTGTTCTTAGTGATTTGAAAGTTAAAATGCCAAAGATGCATGAATGAAATATGAACTGCAAAAATGCAAAAGAATATTGAAAATTATGCCAATAAAGCAAAAATTTGTTTATATGGGAGCAAGTAAAAGATTGTGTCGTGATATCCCACTCCGCTAACCACGAGGTGGGGGTTCAAAATAAGACATCTTTACTTCTAGGATTGGTGTGTTGTGATATACTCAACCAAGGAAGCTGAGGTCTAGGTGAGGTGCAACTAAGACTCGATCCTGAGCCATCTTAGGAAGAAGGTGTTGATGTGATTTCCCTATACGTAGAAACGGGAGTGGGTTATCAAACTAAGAACACGGTCGTTGGTTGTGATATCCTACTAGGGAGCGAGGCCTAGGTAGGTGTTCAAACTAAGCAACGCATTCCTAGCTTTAAGAACTTACGATTATGATGTTAAAGATGTTTCAAAAAGTTCTATAGAAAATTTCGTTCTTTAAAATCAAGTTACAAGGTCCTAATAAGTTGTTGCTTTAAGTCTGTATTTCTTAATTACGACTATGGAAATAAGTTGATCTATGGTTGAGTTGATATGAGTACACACATTTAAATCATATATCCATGTTGGGAGTTAAAAGTTCACAAGTCATAAGTATGAGTGCTTAACATTTAGACTTATATTGACAAATGATCTTGTTTAATTGCTTGGTTTGGATCTAGTGAAAAATCAGGGACGATGAATTTATCCGTCAGGACATCCGTAGATTATTCTATGGACGCTTCTCATTCTATGATCCCAGTGTTTATAAAATAAAGGAAGTCAAACAGGTAGTAGAGAAAAGAAAAATCCAAAAATATTAGGGATAGTTAGCGTACATATAAAAAATGGTGAAAACGGGACTTGTCAAAGCTATTGATTCTTTAGTTCCCCTTGACGAACACTTTGCTACTTTTCAAGGTAATTAGTCGAGGGGGGTTAGAGATTCTTAGTTTTCTTGAGTGTTTACTTCATAACATTGCGTGTCCTGAGGCACGAAATCATTAGTATGGGGGGATTTGGTTCACATATGAGCTTAATTTACATTACCTTTTCTTCCATTAAAAACGGACTTAAATGACTAAAAACGTACCAAAAATACATTGTATTTGTATGTTTGCATTTGTATTGTGCAGGAACGGATATTCAAGAAAAGAACAAAAAGAAAGCCAAAAACAAACAAATCCGAGCACGGAGTGGAAAAGACCAAGTCAAGTCAAAGTCAAAAGTCATCCACATGAAGAAAATACAACTTGAGGGACTAAAACTGCCAAACCTCAAGTTGTATTGCAAAAGAAAAAGACAAGGGTCAAAATTGCAAAGAAGGCAAAGAAATGCATTCCATGTTATACAAACTTGAGGGGGACCAAAGCTGCCTACTTTCCCTAAAGCCTCTTTACCGCCCAACAAAAACCCAGGGACAACTGGATGTCGTCCCATACCTTCTTCCCTGCAAAACCACTCAACACCCTAGCCAAAATCATTTTATCCACCCTACTACCAACCCCCCCCCCCCAGTTGTATAAATGCCATGTTGGCAATCCCTCACCCTTTCTAAGCTTTTCGATGGCTGTGATTGCCTCCAAAGAAGCACAAAAGAAATCAAAGGCTGGGATTTGCTTTAAGACTTACCTCACACAACAAGCACACTTTGTTTTTATCTCTACAAAGAAACACAAGCTGCAAGTCCAAGACTTCGGCTATAAATAGAGCCTTTTGTAAGCCTTTGAGGATGTTAGTTTATGTTAATTTTTAGTTTTTAATCCTAGCTTAATTTTTAAGTCATTTACAGCTTTTACTTTCAGCTTTGTAACACTTTCAAGTTTTTAATGTGCATATTTAGTTTTTAGTCAATTATACAAGTCCACGTGCTAAGTTTCTGAACTGTGTGTTTTATGTTCAAAAAGTATCATGTACATTACTTATAAAGTGTTTCATTAAGTCAGATAAAAGTAAAATGTTAAGACGTTTTAAAATTACCAAAAAATCACTCTCAAATATACTCAGCTTATCTTTATTGGATGATAAGCCAGTTCTGGATGGGCTTATGGACTCTCACTAGCTTGTTCTATGCAAGCTAAAGCTTGTAGATTCTTGATTTAGCCCTGTTTTGAGCAAGGGTGTTGTAAGTCTCTCTTTTTCTTACTTTACTTGTTTACTGCAAAAGTGCTTATTGTGCTTATTTATTACTTATGTTTATTTATTTATGCTTTATCAGTATGTTTAGTGCTTATCTGCTTAGTTATATGCTCGTTCTTCTTTTAGATATTGTATTAAAATGTTAGTTTTGATGTTACATGCTAGGCATTTTTAGCTTATTTAAGTGTTTTCTTAATTGAAATTTGTTACCAGTGTTTTTAATTTTTTATTTGATACTAATCTGTTTTTAACCAGGATTAAAAGAAAAATGGTTTTTGAAAGCTTTCAGGGGTATTTTCAACTAGCAGTACTAACTTAGAGTTAGTACTGCTAGTTCACTTTTGGACAGTACTAACTTAAAGCTACCAGTACTAACTCCAAGTTAGTACTGTTAGTACTGGTAGTTCATTTTAGCTCATAGCTTTATTATTCAGCTTGTTTAAGTTTCTTTAGCTTTTTAATAAAGGTAGATTAAGCTATTTTTAGTTTACTGTTTTCAGTAGAACTTATTTGCCTTTTCAAAATAATTTTAAGAGTTTATCAGTTTTAGTTTTCTAGCTTATTTATCATTTTAGTTTATTCTAGTTGCTTATTCCTTTTACTAAGTGCTTATTAGGGGTAGTTAATTATCTGTTTTAGCTTATTTGCTTATTTCTTGCTTCTTTGTGTTTTATAAGCCTAGCAGTACTAACTTAAGCCTAGCAGTACTAACTTCCAAAGTATAGTCTCGTTAGTTAAATAACTGTTAGTACTGTTGTTAGTACTGTTGTGTTTATCTTGTTTAATTTAGCTTAATTGCTTTTTGTATTTGCTTATTTAGAGTTAGTTTAGCTTATTTGATTTGTCTTAAGCTTATTTGAGCTTATTTGTGTCTTAGTGTAAAAGTTTTAAGTGTTTTTGCCATTCCTAGCTTTTATTCTTGTTCTAGTTTCTTTTCCTTGTTTATCTTTGTATGTATTTGCTAATTAGGTTTAGTGCCCAATCATAATCACATCCTTATCATATTCAAACTTCAATCTTCAATCGTCTTTCGATTTTCCATTTCTAGCCTCGTTGGGACATAACGACCCGGGAACACTCTATACTGCTTCCGGTTTCATTGCTCTCGCGTGATTTCGTCCCTTGTTGTGTATTTATACATGTTTGTATTTGTTTACATATTTGAGGGGTGAGTTCGCGCGAGTCAGCTATGTAGGCGATGTTTATATGTCATTATAGATATATTGTAGTTGGGTTAAAAGCCTAAAAATGATTTTTAAAGTGTTTTATAAAATGTAAATGTGAGCAGAAAGTTTGGCATGGTAAACGAGGATCGAGATTTCATAAAATCTGATTTTGGACTTTAAAATATGATAAAGCTTTCCTAGACGATCGTTTTGATATAAAACAGAGCTCCTAACTCCTAATAACGAAAAAATTAGAGCGAAAACGAGATATATATTTTAGTTGTAAAAACTCAGCATTGGTATAAAATAATGGTTGCTGTCAGGAAATTAAAAGCTCGTTTTGAGCACTTTCGAGTCCGTTTCGGCCTTCCGGCGAAACACGAAGGTTGCTCAAAATGATGTTTTACTTTGCCCCGAGGATTGCTGATCTTAAAATCGAGTAATAACGGGTCAAAATCTAAGGTCAAAGTCTGTGTTTTTATTAATATAGTCAAAGTTCATGTAGAACCTTGCAGGGGCATTTTGGTCATTTTCCGTCGAGTTCCGGGTATCGGCTAAAACTAAAAAGTTGTCCGGAATGTCGTTCTACATAAAATCTCTTCTTTGTCCGAGTCTTGAAAATGTGATATGACGGGTCGTTTGGAGCGGGTCAGATTTAATTACATATGTGTATAAAAAGTCAAAGTCAAACAAAGTCTAGCGTTGACTTTTGAAAGTCAACGGGTTAATGCTAACTCATCGGATGTTTATAAAAATGACAAACGCTATTATTAATACGAGCATAACCGTTTAGGCTTAATAACTTTTATAAATGAATACATTTCTAAAAATAGTAACTTTTCGTAAACATACGAGACATAATCCCGATATGGGTAATTAATAACCAAGTTGAGTGTCGAAGGTTCGACGAGATAAATGAATATTATTATAAGTATAATTAGAAGGCGATACTTACTAAAAATGGTAACTTTTCGAAAATAGTAACTTTCTAAAAATAGAAAGTTTCCGAAAATAGAAAGTTTTCAGTAATGTGTTGTAACATGTAAGCAAAAGAAACGATCGTAACCTAATATTGTGAGGTTTTAGGATCGTTAATTATACTATGAGTATATTATAATTAAGCGACGTAATTTATAGGAGGTGATCGTGTTCATTGGTTTTCCGTGGATTGCTTCGACTATTTGATCGCCGTCTCCGATTGAGGTGAGTTCATAGCTTCGCTTTTAAAGTTTTCAATGTTTTTAACTCCGCGAGGGGGATATATTGCTTGTTTTGAAAATGAGAACGCAATGTGTTTGATTTAAAATATGATTCCATTCACTATTGAGTATATGCCTTTTACTGTGTAGCCGTTAATTGCCTTGTTGTGGGTGAACGCTAATGCATTAAATAGATCTATTGGGTTTGACAACCCTGTCCGGGGTTTGAATCAGTTGTGACCACCCTGTCAAACGGACATTTTGTAGTTAGTATTAGGAGAAGTGGCATACTTCTCGGACATAATTTCATCCTCCGAGAATGAATGTGTTAAGTATCGGTACATGGGCTCATTTAGTTGGAAATCAATATTTATATAACTTGGCTTACGAGCAATGTTATATGTTTTGTTGAACCAAATATGCGTTCTAACTGTTATTTGTAAACTCTATGAATTCACTCAACGTTTTGTTGACGTTTTTAAGCATGTATCTCAGGTTAGTTGCTGTTGATGGCTTGGATGGGACGGAACGCGGATATCAAAGACGGTGTCTCGGTGAAGTAGTGTCATAAATTAAATCAATGTTTTAGAAACTGAGTCGTGTTATGACTTTTAGAAAAGAAATTTCTACTTTTGTATTGGGACCTATGTAACTCTGATCTTTCTAATAAATGAAATTGTGTTTTATAAACGTATCTTTGAACGTTTACTAGGACTCGTGTGCATGTATTATGAAGTAGCATCCCAAATGTTGTATTCCGCTGCGTATCGTAGTTTGGGGGTGTTACATATCGGGCCTACTTGTCGTTAAATAAAGTAAACTACCAATTATACCTTGATATTTAGTGCTATCCACGGAGTCGGCTTCGTCATCCTTGGTTAGCTTGATCTCCGTTGACATAGGCATCTTGGTTAGTTTCGAATCCTTCAACCCGAACTACTTTAATATCTCCTTGACGTACTTGGATTGATTGAAAAATATCATGTCTTCCATTTGTTTAATTTAAAGACCCAAGAAGAAGTTCAACTCCCCATCATACTCATTCAAATTCGTCGTGCATGATTTTCGCAAAATCATCACACAAGTTTTGACACGTCAAACTAAATATAATGTTGTCAACATATATTTGAACAATAATGAGATGTGTTTTTGACTTCTTTAAAAAAGTGTGTTATCGACTATTCCCATGGAATACTCGTGTTTTAGCAAAAATGCTTTTAGTCTATCATACCAAGCTTTAGGAGCTTGCTTAAGACTATACAAAGCATTTTTAAGTTTGTAAACATAGTTTGGTTTTTCAAAAACAATAAATCCCAGAGGTTGAACAATGTAAACCTCTTTATTTATAAAACCGTTTAGGAAATCACTTTTTACATCCATTTGATACAATTTAAAATATTTTGCACAAGCAATGGCAAGAAGTATTCAGATTGACTCAAGTCTAGCCACGTTTTGGAAAACGGTTATTAACTTATTCTCGCGTAACGTGTCGTTTGGAAACGTCTATTTTTGGAACTTTCGAATAAAGTTGGTGTGTTGTGCTTTGATTCTTTCGTGTCGACCTCTACTTAGTAAGTCTTGAAATGTTCGGGTCTGGAAACCCATGAGTTGATGTGTTTGAAAGAGTGTTAAGTCATTGGGTATGGCTTTATATTGGCGTCTGGAAGAATTAAAATGGTGTTTGATTGGATTTTGAAATGGATTATACGGCAGTTTGTAACCAGCAGGTTGTGGGGTTGATTGTGAATTATTTTTGGTCATAAGGCACCTGAGAAATCCAATATGGATGTGGGCATATGTCTTAAGTGTATGTGGTTCTTTGGATGGGGTCATATCTCCTCCGGATGAGTGAGATATCGTCGTTTTACTAAAACTAGGCAAAATTTTGGTATACGTTAGGTAAAGAAAGTATAATCTCCATTTTTTGTAATAACTTTTCAAAAGAAAACTTAAGTATCTGTAGAAGGCTCTTAGGACTATCACCTCAATTGGTTTCACATCAAAAGCATCAATAAATTTTAAATTACGCTCATTTTCGTAAACTACAAAAATTTGTCAAAATTTCTTTGGGGATTGCTTTGGGATAGCAGCTTGTTGGGTATGTTTCAAAATATTTTTGGTCTATTAAGACCAGGGAAATTAGACTAGGAGGTATAGAAACCTCTTAGGTACATGTTGGAATTCGGATGGAGTCATATCGACGCCCGACGAATGAGAAATCGCCAAAATGGCAAATAGTCATAATTGAGGACCAAAATTTAAATGAGTAATAAGTTCGAAACTTTATAGCTACACTAAAAGTGTAAAACTGAAGTTCTAGAGATTGAACAAACATAGATTTGAGCTGGTGTTTCAGCCTTTTGGCAGACGCACAGTTTAGGGTATTCACAGTTTGGTGGAGCGGATAAAATTTGGGAAAAACATGCGGTTTTGATAAATAAGGGTAAAATGGTAATTTCACATTAGATCCAAAACTTTTTGGGTAGTGGGCCCTATGTTTATGGAAATTAGACTCGGAATGCTTTCCGTAGGCGAAACCGTCATACCTTTATCACTCGCGGATTAGTAGTTAGGAAAGTTTCAAAGCTTAAGGATTATTGTCAGAGGTCAATATTGCTCGAAGTTTTATTATCAATGAGTGGTGATTATGTACACTTTAGCTATTACTTTTGATTTAGAACTCTAGAAGAGTTCATGTATATGTAGTTCATGTGTTAGAAAACTTAGAACCGTTACGGTTAGATGTACTGGCTTTGAAGGCCAATGATGTATCCCTTTTTGGGAAAATTGGTATGTATGTATGATATTTTTGGCATTCTTATTACAATTGTTGTAATTGTTCTCGGTTATGAGATATGAGTAAGTGTCATTGTATAGGTTGTACTATGAGTGAAGCCTGGAGGTCGTGGTTACCCCCGAGGCACTCGACTCATTGAGAGATTGATTTAACCCCGAGTGTTGGGTGACTTCAATTGGCGAATCTTTCACATGATTATGTTACTTGCTTACATAGTCCATGAGTGGGTATTATTTTTGAAACTTGCTGTGACCGGTTGGACGACAAAACGTATTTAATGATGTTTTGTGACTTGTGAATTTAAAAATTGAATTACAATAACTCGAATTTGTATGTTGACAAATGGTCGTTGATAAATCATATTGACTATGTTGTATAAATTGTTTGTGTAAACCATGGAAAATGTGTTTTCAAATTTCATAAATTGACCCTATGGTGTCAAATAAAATTTTCTTTTCAAAAAAAACATTTTCTTTTTAAATAATAAGAATGGAAGGTGGTGCTATCTTCTTTTCTTTCTTTTGAAATAATTTGATTTTTACTCTTTGAAATTTTTTCTTGAAATAATTTACGCGTGTAGCGTGTGGAAAAGAAACGTTTTGATGAGGAAGGACATGATGTCGTTTGGTCCTCATTATGTCATTACCTGATCACTTTGCATAGTTTAGGAAAAACCACGCTAAGTTGATAAATCGTCACCATTAACAACACTTGATAATTGAGGATAAATGTTTGTCAAAGCTTCCGGTAGGAGAAAATTGGATGGAGTTGTATACACCTATAAAGCTCGTCTTGTGGCGAAGGGATATACTCAAACCCTAGGGATTGATTATGAGGAAACCTTCTCTCCCATTGCAGACATTAGAGCTACTAGGATTCTTATAGCTATAGCCGTATTTTATAACTATGAGATTTGGCAAATGGATGTCAAAGCTGCCTTCCTCAATAGATATCTCTCTAAAGAGGTTTACATGGAGCAACCTAAAGATTTTGTCAATCCAAAATATCCGAACCGAGTATGCAAGCTGAAGCGTTCCATTTATGGGCTTAAGCAAGCATCAAGGCAATGGAATAAACGATTTGATGATGAAATAAAGAAATTTTGTAACACCCCTAAAAATGTGTCGCAGCGAAAATGTGTTCGGAGGCGTTACTTCATAATACACATCGCTAGATACAATAAAACGACCTCTAAATGTGTCGTTTGAAAAGCAATCTCGTTGATTTCCTTAAAATTGATATGACATTTTTCCCATAATTGCATCACAATGAAAAGTTTGAAAACAACCCAACGAGATTTGATCATTTGTATGTAAGTAGAAATCCATGAATGAAATCTTGTCAAATTTAGACTCTAGTGCACATTAAATAATCCAAGCATCTATTCACCTGAGAAAAACATGCTTAAAAAGTGTCAACATAAAGTTGGTGAGTTCATAGATTTGTTTAAGTATAAATGTTGAACTAAGGTTCTGTAAATGGTGTATGACCATTTAAATCCTTAAATGTCCTTCCAAAATGTATGTATGATTTTTAGAAATCAAATAGTTGTAAAGTATGCATGACCATTTCAATCCCCAAATAGTCACAAAAATATACGTATGAACGTTGAACCGCAATTGTTCAAAGCATGTATGATATATATATATATATATATATATATATATATATATAACTAAAAAGTTTCAAGTATGTATTGCCACTTTATTCAAGGCACAATAAATATCCATGTGAGTATAAAACAATGATTACAATTACTCTAAGTTCATGAAACTGCGACGTAGACTTGTATGTATGCCACTTTATTCAAGGCACAGTAAGAGTGTACCCATCGTAGGTGTTCCCTCCAAGAACACCCGGGCATTAATGAAAATAATATGTACCCATCATAGGTGTCCCCTCCAAGAACACCCGGGCATTTATGAAAATATTCATGTGTATGTAATTGTTGGCCCTGAAGACTCAACCAATCGTATTCCGACATGTTATAACGTTCGTTTGCCCAGTGATAGCTAATCACCCGAACGGGGATTGTCAATCCCGAATAGATCTATTTCATAACATTCGCGCTCACCCTCCAAGTGATTTACAGTTCATGCAACCTAAGCTAATCCATAATCATTCGAGTAAAAGTATAGTTGTTGCATCCATAAGTAAAAAACCAATGTTGTATCTCACCGTGAGATATGCATATGAGTGTATAACCAAGTTATAGCGAGTGTTCACGCCCAAAAATTAAACCAAGTATTGTATCTCATCGCGAGATATATAAATGAGTATGTAAACTAATTTGTAATCAACCATGCAAATGCATTTGTAAAACAAGCATGTTCTCACCCTAAAAATATATGTACAACAGTAAAACATGAGGCTATAAACTCACATTGATGTTGTAGAACGGTTGGCAGATAGGTATCTAATATGCACAACACGAACGGAAGGCGAGCGGCTCGATCAAGAAGTTGCAACTAATCTTAACGGCTAAGATCCACTAGCCTAGGATAATGTATTTGGGTTTCCCGATGAATGGTTGCATCAACGCGACACGTTGATAAAAGATTTAGATTTAAAGTTGTAATAGTTTGGTGGTTGGTTAAATAAAATAAATCAAAAAGTAACGCAAAGTATGTAATATATTCCGTATATATTACACATGAAAAATAAACAATTATATAACTTATACCGTGAATTATATAACCAAGATAAACAATCCAAAGATTAATGTGAAGTATATAATACTTTGCAGGTATTATATAAGGAACGTGAGAAAATAATTGTAATAATATAATTCGACACGTTTTCAGAAATCACCAGTTAAAATATTAAAATGTCCTTGCATAATAATAAACGCACGTTTTTAAGTTACGAATTATGTAAACTATGTTTTTAAAGCTTTTACTAAAGTTATGATTATATAACTTCGTTCCTTTATCAGATTTCTAAAATAATAGGAATTTTAATGAAAATTGCTAAGTTTAGTAATTTTTAGAAATGACCTTTTCGATTATACTACGTTTCCCATATTTATCAAAACTCAATGTTTTTCCATTTTCAATCAAACCGTGTTGCAATATCCTCGTGTTTTAAATATATTTAATAAATAATCGAGGTATATAATACCTTGCAAGTATTATATAAAGAACGTGAGAAAAATAATTGAAACAAAATAATTCCACACATTTTTGGAAATCACCATATAAGACAATAAAGAATCATTGTTATAAAAGTAACGCACGTTTTATAGTTGAGAATTATGTAAACGATGTTTTCAAAGCTTTTACAAAAGTTACGACTTTATCATCTAGTCGGGAATTATAAAATAATATTTTATAATTTAGTATATTGTTTCCTTGACGTGTTTTAGTTAAAATAATTGTCCTATCTATAAAAGTATAGTTCCTGTTTGTTCATCCGGTTATTGTATAATTACAAATCAACAATCTTAAGACTATATAACTTCGTCTTTTATCGGTTTTTCTAAGATAATAAAAATTATAATGAAATTTATTAAGTATATAACTTTTTATAAATTTCGGCATAAACTATTCGTTTATACGACGTTTCCCATATTTATAAAATCTAATGTTTTCCACTTTCCAAACAACCCGTGTTGCAAAATATCCACATTTCAATTTATATCTAACTAGACAAATTATTAAATAGCACATTTATTTAACCAATTTAAACCACCATTAGATTCAGTTATATATATATAATCTTATTTATTTTTATTAATCGATTTATATTAACCAAACGCACCCTAATGGTTTTCCTGCTCACCCAAACGCACCCTTATGGTGTTCTAGTTAACCCAAACGCACTCCTCGCTGTTAAACAACCAACCAAACCCACCCTTTGGTGCTTTACAGCTAACCAAACACACCCATATTTATTTCTGTTAACCCAAACACACCCCTTGGGTGTTTCTTGCTATCCCAAACGCACCCTTATGTATTTATATATCAACCAAACGCGCCCTAGTTGTTTTTCTACTAAACTAAACGCACCTTATTCGTGCTAAACCTATATCCAACGCACCCTTGCTGCGTTTTAACAACCAAACGCACCCCTGGTGCTATTTTAATAACCAAACGCACCCTTTGTGCGGATATGAGAACCAAATGCACCCTTGTTGGTGGCTGCCACCCACACGCACCCTAGTGGGTTGAGTACCAAAAACAACGCACCTTTTTGGTACTTAAATAAACCACACACACCCTAGTGGTGTGGTTGAGAAACCACACGCACCCTTGTGGGTGGCGGTTGGAGGTGGTGCGATGAAGATGATGGTGGAGACGAGTTGATGATGGCGGCGGCTATGGTAGGTGTGGCAGCGGTGGTACGAGGGGTGGTGTGGAGGTAGTGCGTGGCGGCGAGTGGGGTAGTAGATCGAATAAATCGAAGGGAGATCTACATTTATATATATATATATATTTTTTGGGTGGCGGCCGGCGGCGACGACGGTGGCCGGAAAAGTGACCGGAGGTGGGGGCAGCGGTGGCCGGAAAATGGAAGAGAAGAGGGAGAGGTGTATGTGTGTGTATAAATTTTATGAAAAAAATGTATATAACTTATATATATATATATATTTATATATAAAAGTTATAAAACAAATGTGACAAGTCACAAAAAGATGAGAGTTAATTTGTAAATGTTTCCTCAGGGACCAAAAATATAACTTTGGTAATATAACAGTTCGAGACTCGTTTAGGCCATTTAACATATTATTTAAAATACGAAACTTGCGCCATTGCGTTTCAAATCATTTTTCTGATAAAAATGAGTATTTACTTGATAGTATTTCATAAATATTTTTATAACATTTATAAAAATATTTGTTATTTATTTGGGAACCCGGTTACGCCTTGTCCGAAAAATAATTTTAACTCGAATATTCACGTTATCAACAAACGCTTTTGAATAAAATCCTTAATATTTTATTAAATATTTTTATTTAATAAAATGCGATAATTAAATATAATTTAATTATTTCGTGTCGGCACGCGTTGTGTGCGTTGTGTGCGCTGTGAAAACGTGATTTCGTGAGTCGTTTTTGATAAGTCAGCTTAGGAATAACATATATCTTTTTCGTTTTCAAGTCAAATAAGTTAAAATAACTCTGCACATGAGATATGAAATAATAAATATTATTTATTATTTAAAATATGTTCCGAAAACTTTACCGGTTACGCGGTAATTGTTTTTATGAGACAATAAAAGATCAAAAGTCAAAAAGTCAAGTCAGACCCAAAAAGTCAAATGGTAAAACAGTCATTTAAAATTTTGAAATTTGCCAGTTGTTACAACTTATCCTTTGCTGATTAAGATCTTCTTGATGATTTTTGGAATACTGCGAGGGTTGGTCAAAACCGGAATAGCTAGAATTATAGATAAGATTAGGCTCAAAGTAGTTTTGATTCAACGGTTGACATTGAAAACTTTCATGAGGACCCCCACAGCTTTCACAGCAAATATATTGTCGTGGAAAACTCGGTGAATTTTGTGGATAATAGTTATCACTATAGTTTTGATTGTAGCTCGGTTCCTGCTCATAGACGAGCGGGAACCGTGGTGGACAATCATAACCAAAGTGAGAATCGTTTCTACATAATTCGCACAAATATGTCTCATACGGGGGCTGTGGAGGTTGATTATAAAAGTCGGGTGTATTATTGTAAGGAAAAGGATTAGGGTCATAGACAAACTCGTTTTCGGCTCCTTCAATGCTACAACTTGGACAATTTCCACCGTTAAACGGACCTCCACACCTCGTGCAACCAAAATGGTTATACGAAGACATGTCAAGGAATTAAACGGATAAAAAGATAAAGAAGATAAGAATTAAACGATATAAGAGGATAAAGAAGAATATTTATAAAATTTTCAAATAGAACATAAGAAATAAGAAAGAAAATTTTTTTTGGTATTTTTTTTAATATTAAAAGAAAATTAAAATAGAAGTGTAAAATATTTTTGTATTTTTATATTTTTATAATAAGAAGAAAATATTCACAATTGAAAGCGATAACTTCACGAGGAAGGGTCTTTAAACACTAATCTTCGAACGAAACACGATAATCATAACACACCTCCCCGGCAGCGGCGCCAAAAACTTGACTCGTTCCAAACACACCCGTAAGAATGTATAAGGTCGGGATCATGTTATAGTATATAGTATACGTATTCCAAAAGGCTCAAGAAAGTTTCTTTTGACCAAAGCAAAGTTTAAAACTTCCCGGGTCGTTTTTCCTTGGCGAAGTGCGAATTGAAAATCACGTTTAAGTTCGTGATCGCGCGTTTGAATAATCAATACTTTGATTTGGGATTCTATTTCTACTAATGAAAATGCAAATAACATGTAAACGCAAGTAAAAACAAGTAAACAATTAAAGCATTTAAGAAATTAAGCATAAAACGATAACGGGAAATTAAAAATGCGACATATAAGAAAATAATTCAAATTTTAACCCTACAAACTCAAATTTAATTTCTAAAAATCCTAATTGACTAAAAATAATTTTCAGAAAAAGAATTATATTTTTTTGATTTTTATTTAATTTATTATGAATTAAAAACTATTTTAATCTAGAAATTAATTAAAAATACTAAACAAATTCTAAAAATTCTAGAAAAATTATAAAAGTGCTTAAGACTGATTAGAATCTATTAAAAATGTAAACTTGAAAAGTTGCTTAAAGAATAAGCAGTAAATAAGCAAATAAACATGAATAAGCAAAATCTAAATTTAGTATATTAATTAAATGTGGTAGTCTCATAAATGAAAAAGACTCCAGGGCAGTTGGTGATGTGTGTGTGTGCTAAGGTGTTGTGTGATAAGGGGGAGGTCACAGGTTCGAACCCTGTGGCTTCCCTTTTTTGAAAACATTTTTTTATTCTTTTCTTTTTGAAAAAGCTAAAAAACAAGTAAAAATAAGCAAGTTTAATTAAGAGACTTTTTATTGAAACTAAAAAATAAGCTGAAAGAATTGGCAGTTTGCAAATTGAGATATATGCTTTTAAGCTAAAATTGAATGAACTTTGTAGGACCTAATAAGCAAAAAAAAGAAGAAGCAAATAAGCTGAAACTTACCTAAACATATACCTAATAAGCATTTAAGACTGAAAATGAGCAAAAATAAGATGAAAAGCAACAGATTAAGCTAAAAGACATCAGACCTTAAAGAAGGTTTAAAGGACTTAGACCACTACTTTTAAAATAAAAAATTAGAACCAATAAGCAATGAGACTCAAGTTAAAAAGTAAAAACAGATTGAGGTTGATGACCAAAGAACACAAAGAATCAGGAATTAAGAAAATTGGACAAGAAATAAGCTAAAAAAGAAAGCTGATAAAGACAGATACTAATACTTGACTAATTTGGACTAAAATGCTTAAACTGCATTTCTAAATACTATGAACTGAAAACAGATACATCATGCTGCATTAAAAGTTAACTTTGATTATGAAAATCTACACCTCAAACAGTCTTTTGCAAAATTTATCAAATAAGCATTTTGAGAAATCAATGAATTAGCAGACTTGAAGATTTGGTAAAAGACACTAACAAAACTTAACAAAACATGTTCAAACCTTATTAATACTATCATTAAGACTAACTAAGGGCTTAAGAAAACCAGAATAATGACCAAAACATACTATACTCTAATCTTCCTATACTAAATAGCATATCCCAAACACCCCTTTAAATTCTGGAAATCAAATTATAAGCCAAGATAAACTTAATTAAGTGCTAAAATGCCTAAACAGATTAAGTTCTATTATAATAAAAGACTAATAAGCAATAGCCTAAAGAAAATAAGCACTTATTAAGAAGCTAAACTAATAAGCTAATTTAGATTTAAAACTAAGCAGTTTAATGAAAACTACTTTTAAGCTACCACTTAAGCAAATTAAGCTATCATTGAGAATAAAAAGCACATATAAGCAATAATAAGCACAAATTTAGCAGTCATAAGCAGTAAATAAGCAAAACAGTAAAAATAAGCTAAAATAAGAAAGTGAGAAAAAGGAAGAGTACCTTCGTCCTTTGCACTAAACAAGGACTAAAAATGCTTTAAAAGCTTATCAACAAGCTCCAGCTTGTTGAAAACAAGCTGGTAAGATCCATAAGCCCATCCCTGTTTGGCTTATCTTCCAACATAAGCTGAGGTAAATTTTAGGGAGACTTAAAGAACAAAAAGCTCAATTAAGCTTTTTAGAGAATTAAACTGAATAATACTAGATTAAAAGAGCTTATTAACTTCTTTAAGACATGATGCAATTGAGTAAAACAGAATTTAAAATACATAATTTATAAAAACTTTAATTTCATTAAAACTTAAAAGATTACATTAAACTTGAAAGGAAAATACATTAAACATTAAAATAAGCAGAAATTAAACTGGAAATAAAATCTATACTACTCTAATCTAATCCTACTCCTAGATATCAAATATTGTGTGTTGAGGCCTTTTTTTATAGGAGAGCAGCGAAGCTTCTAGCCCTCTGGACGCTCCTCACTCCTTTAATCTTGACCATCAATTCAAACCGCCTCTAATCTTCAATCATCTTGACCATTTTATTAATTACACGTCCTATCCACTAATGAGAAAGCTGGGGATTGCCAACATAGATAAGGAAGGGTGTTAGAGTGTCAGAATTATGCTTCTAGAAGGAAGGGAGTACGTGTACTTGGGTGAATTTACTCTGCGAGGTGTGGGGTGAAAATGGAAGGAAGGGTGAAGGGGATATACAATGTTAATTTTGACTGTATTAACTTATTTGACCCATGTGTTGACCCTCTTATTATAAGATTGGACTCGTTTTGGGCTTGGATTTTGGATAAGGGATTGGACTTTTGTTTTTGGAAAAAAAGATTTTGACTATGTAGTTACATAAGAGCTTTTAGGTTTAGGTTTATAACTAATGGGCTGACCCAGCCCATTAAGTGGGCCTGGGTTGGTCCATAGAAGATAGGTACGCCTTCAGCTTCGGTATTTTCATGCTCTTTCCAATCCCGTGCTCGTATTTTGTCCGTTTTTGCTTTGTTTTTGTCCTTTTTGTGCAATTATCCGTTACCTGCAAGACACAACTCACAATACAAACGAATACAATGCATTTTTTTTGTATTTATTGGTTATTGTTGGTCTTTTTAGCTCGTTTAATTTGGTAAAAGGTATATGTATTTAAGTACATATAAGTAACCTCTGGAAAAGCTAACGTGAGTTTGGGTATTTGTTTTTGAAAGGCTCATGTGTGGCCCCTCGTCATCCCCTCGAACGTTGAAACTTTTTAATAATTTGACGCCTTTAACGTGAATTTAGGTGTTATTTCTGGGAGGCTCATGTGTGGCCCCTCATCACCCTTTCAAACGTTAGGCTTTGATTCTAAGGCTCATGTGTGGCCTTGTTTTATCTTTTGCCGTGAATGTTAACACAAAATATTTAGAGTAATCCGTTCCATTGATAGTGTAGAAAGATTTACATCATTTCAAGTATGAACACTTAATTTTCTACACTTTAATGAGGATTTTCATTGTTAAAGAAGTCAAACAAATACTTTTTCAAATGATAACAATTTCTATACGTAGAACTTATGCAAGTTTGATCCGTTTTATGTTTGGTCGATCAGAGAGCCGGATAGTGTTTCTAGTTTGTAGGCTCCGTCTCCATAGGCCTTCTTAACTACGTAGGGGCCTTCTAATGTGGGTCATCTTTCCTTGGAATTCTGCCTTGCTCGCACTATTAAGTCGGAGCACATATGTTCCTGGTTTGAAGCTGGACAGCCGAACTCCTTTGTTATAGCATTTTTCTATTTTTTACTTATAGTGAGCTTCTTTGATCGAAGCTATCTTCCTTTTTTCTTCGAGGATGTCCCTGCGTCTTTTTTTGGTCTTTTTA